>JBBBWG010012668.1:55916-66829 GCA_037176905.1 Azolla pinnata
AATAATGGAAACTTAATGTTAGCCTCATGCTTCGATAATCATTCCTTGCATTGCACTCATCTCTATCTCACCTTCTATGCAGTTGCAAAACGATGGAGACCTGCGAAAAGTGCACTCAAATAAGTCGCATCATTGCCTGAACAAAACAAGGGAAAGAGTCGGTTTCCAGTGATCGCTGAACGCCCATGTCTTAAATTCATTCATGTATAGTAAATTCTATCCTAACATTGTTGTGTGTACCATTACCCCATTCCGCAAATGAAAATTTGCACAAATTTGAATATTTTATACAACACATTCTTTCATTGCCTTGGAAAATAATAAAAAACCAGTTATTGAAACCTTGTCAAACCCACCTGTGGCTATGATGATTTTATTAAAAATCATGTCTTTCAACATAGGTTTTGGATGGTTACCGTCACAGCATAAGTTGTTATGTACAGTGGAATTACACATACAGAATCCCTGAAGTTATGCCCACATAAGGAGGGAGGCCATTATGTACAATGTCAACGCATTGCCAACAGTTATTCCACCAATCTTTGTTACATGGTGTTATGATCTCCAAACATAAAGTGGAAAGGTGAGTGTTCCCGATAAAGAAAAAGTAGATTCCAAATTGGCCACATATCCAAGAGGAAAAGACTGATGCTTCCGAATGGGACAAAATGACAAGGATAATAACACGCCAATTTGGAAGAAACAATCAGAAATATATCTATGTGATCAATCTTCCATAACCAGTCAGTCATTGGCAAAAGAACGACAACAAGGATTAGAATCTCATATATAATTGCAGCAGATAGTTCAAACCATGATAGATAGTAGTCATTTCCATAGATATATCAAGCCCTTCATAAGCTATTAAGGGATTTATTTGTGAAGTGAGAATTTCACCATGTAAAGACAGAGTTCGAAAGTTGAGCCCACCAACCACATATATAATCCATTGGGCCACACACATGTATATATATATATATATATACATACCGAATCAGAGAGCTCCACGTATTATGTAATAACACATATATAACACATATCAATGCTTGAAATGCTATATGATATATCAATGCTTGAGATGCTAAAAAAAATGATGCCATCATCCATCACTTTACTTTACTAATGGATCAAGTTCCTTTATCATGCTTGAAATGCTAAAAGAAATGATGCCATCCATCACTTTCACAGGGATTCAGTCAGAATGTTTCGAATGTCTTTGTCCGGTAACTTTCCTGTAAAAACTTCCCGATTCGCAAATTCAAAATATGTCGCAAACATGCTCGCATAATATACGTGCCATCATGCACCCACAGCCATGTGGCTGTGCATGATGCACGTGGAGAGCATCGTGACCTATCAGTCCTCACAATATCTATGAATGATCTATCTATAACAGTTCAGTTTAGTGTCTCTAACCAAGTTAGTCAGGGAAGCCTATACAATAGTCCTAAAGATATTCTATACCACAAATAAGCAACCAAAAGGCATCCCAGAAGGCTATACATACTTCCCTGCACTTTGCTGTGTTTTAGTTATTAATTAGTTAGTTAGGTACTCTGGAGAAAATGTTGCTCACATTTTCACAAAGTCGAGACTCGGTTGACCTATTGTCATGATACACCTCCATTACATGACATGCTTTCACAATCATTCTTCCTTGGCACTAGACAGTCCCATATGATTACTGATATTAAAAGCAGTAGAATACAGCCTTTTTTTATTGCACCTGCATCAGAAACAAGCAAGCACACTTTCAACTAGGTTCTCAATATGATGCAATGCATGTATCACAAGGAGCTCTGAACATTTATAAACATGCACAGATTTATTCGCATACATGCATGCAACTCGTACATATGTGTACACAGGTACATGCATGAGCATGTGTAAGTAAGCATTAGAAGTGACTAACGTAAGCAACATGACATTGCTTACATGATCTTGATAATGGTGAGCTTCAAGCTCATCGAGGATTCGTACGACATGTCCCATCTTCGGTCTCTTTTGTGCCTCAGGATTCACGCACCTTAATGCCACCAGCAACGCTCTTTTAAGAGCTCGTGATGATGGTTTTATATCAAGCCGCGAGTCCAACACTTCCTCCAGCCGTCTACGTGCCACCATCATCTTCAACCAATCGACCAAGTTGACCTAAACAAAAGAGAAATTTTGCACATTTCAGTTGCACTTCTAGCCTAATGCACAGGAAACGTGGATTCATTCTTCATGGGGATCTCAAATGTGCAGTTATGAAATCCACGGATTCAATATAGGTCACCTCTGGCCCATGGGGCTCGTTGCGACCAATTGGATGCCTCCCAGTGATGATCTCCATTAGTAGAACACCGAAACTATAGACATCGCTTCTCTCATTGAGCAATCCTGAATTCGCATATTCAGGAGCGACATACCTAGGCAATATGAGGCATGATGACAACTTTAAATGTAGCAATTGTCTTCACACCTTTTTATTCATAAGAGCACAATCACACTCAAAACGAGTTAATAGGTGGTGATTCTATTCATTTGACAAGTGTAGATACCTTAACATAGAATACATGTATTGCTCGGAAAGTGATTGGACGGACAACATGCTATTTGCAATTCCTTTCTTTTGTCTCATTAAAGTAAAGAAGAGCTTGTAGACAAGTTACCCAAAAGTTCCCATGACCCTAGTGGTCACAAAGCTCTTGTCTGCACACAGTAGCTTTGCCAACCCGAAGTCCGAGATTTTTGGATTCCATTGGGTATCCAACAGTATATTGCTTGATTTCAGATCTCGATGTACCACTTTCGGTTCGAGGCCTTCGTGAAGATAAGCCAATCTTTTTATCATGTAGACAGAAACAAGAACAAAAATGATGATGTTGTACAATGGTAAAGAGCTCAAAATGCATTTCTACTGTTAGCACACACACACACACACACACACACATATGAAAATCTATGCCTGATGGAATGCCAATACTTCATTCTACATCACTGTTAAGATGATTACTATTAGAAGCAATCTTGTGAATACATTGTGAACATAACAGACATCCAGAAGATGGTACGATACCCTTTTGCTGTTCCGAGTGCGATCTTCATGCGTCCTGCCCATGGGATGGATACACTGTTTCTTTGCCCATCTTTTCCATGTAGCCATTGCTCCAAGTTCCCATTATCCACGTATTCATACACGAGCATTCTAGATGATTAACAACAATGACAGAAGTAAGGTTCCTTGATTAGTGGGATTACAAGATAAAGCACGGTCTAATCATGTCATAATCCATATTGAGAGAACCTATGAGCGCCCTCTATGCAGAAGCCGATGAGGCGGACGAGGTTCTTGTGGCGTACTTTACCGATGGCATCCACCTCCACTCGAAACTCTTTCTCCGCTTGACCCCTTGCAAATACAAACACAAAATCCAATCCAATGGAATAGAATGAAAAAACCAATCCGATGCGAAAGAAAGAAAGAAAGATATAGCAAACTCTACTCAGGCCAGCTTGGTCCATGAGACAAAGTACACAAAATCAATCGATGCATGGAGGTGTAACAAGCTCATGGCAGAACAACCCACACCATGAAATCATGGGTACAATCAAATCAATGTAGATGGAGCTGTATCAAATCAAGCCCATGACAGCAGAATGGCCAGCATCGAGACAAAGTACACAAAATCAAGGAATGAATGGAGGTGTAAGAAGCTCATGGCAGAACAACCCACATCATGAAATCATGGGTACAATCAAATCAATGTAGATGAAGGTATATCAAACCAATGTAGATGGAGGTGTATCAAACCAATGTAGATGGAGGTGTATCAAATCAAGCCCATGACAGCAGAATGGCCAGCATCGAGACAAAGTACACAAAATCAAGGAATGAATGGAGGTGTAAGAAGCTCATGGCAGAACAACCCACATCATGAAATCATGGGTACAATCAAATCAATGTAGATGGAGGTGTATCAAACCAATGTAGATGGAGGTGTAGCAAATCAAGCCCATGACAGCAGAATGGCCAGCATCAAGCCAGAGTACACAAAATCAAGGAATGAATGAATGGAGGTGCAACAAGCTCATGGCAGAGCAACCCACATCACGAAAACATGTGGTAACAATCAACCAATCAATCAATCAATCAATCAATGGATGGATGGAGGTGAATCAATGAAAAGCCCATGAGACAAACCCATTGGTGCAGTCAAGCAATGGATGTGCACCGACAATCTGAGCCGATGGGAGGAGCACAAGACCCGCAACAGAAAGCCCAGGGAACCCCTGGATCTGATGTGGGGGAAGCAATCATTCATCACTCGAGGCTTTCGAAGGGCATCAGAGAAAGGAAGTACCTAAAGTTGTTGAGCAGTTTCTTGACAGCCACATCACAGGAAGAAGAGGAGGAGGAGGAGGAGGAGGAGGGATGGAGGAGCTTGCCTCGGTAGACAACGCCATAGCCGCCCTGGCCAAGGACGTTGTGGGGGGAGAAGGAATCAGTGGCGAGTTCAAGGTCCTTGAGGCTGAACCAGGAATGCCCCAAATCGAGCTGGGAGCAAGGAGCTTGGCTCGGACCCGGACATGGACATGGACATGGACATGGACATGGACATGGAGGACCCAGATCACCAGCATCTCGATCGGAACCCGATCGAGCTTCTTCGATGTGATTCATCCTCGGATCTCGATCGGAACCCGATCGAGCTTCTTCGATGTGATTCATCCTCGGATCTTGATCGGAACCCGATCGAGCTTCTTCGATGTGATTCACCTCCAAGTCATGGTGATGATGACGATGATGATCATCGTCGCGAATCGGTTGTGCTCCGTGGGCATCGTTGGCATCGGGCTTGCCGCCGCCGTCGCCGCTCGGAAGCTGGAATCTGCTGCTGCTTCGGAGCTGGAATCTGCTGCTGCTTCGGAGCTGGAATCTATTGCTGAGCTGGAATCTGCTGCTGAGCTGGAATCTGCTGCTACTCTTGTGACGAGGGGATCGAACGATGCAGAAGACCACGACGAGAGAGAGGAAGACGGCGAGCACGACGACGAGCGCCGCGCCGATGGCCACGGCTACCCACAGCCACTGCTGCCCCGATGCAGATTCCATTGCTCGCCGCGTTATGCGACCTGTGGCGTTCTAGCGCAATGCGGATCGTCCGACCTTCGAGCTTCGATCGAGCTTAGCTTCTCTCCGATGAGCTAGCCGATTTTAAATTTATTTTGTTTTTGCTTTGTTTTGGCTGGTTCCTGTTTTTTCGAACACCTGCGCTTCGTCTGCCACGATTCCATGACTTCCGATCATCGGGACAGACGAAGGTGGCGTCCTTTTTCTAATTGCTTTCTTGTTTGCTCTGGGGCTTTCTTCTTCTTCTTCTTCTTCTTCTTCTTTCTAGCCTTTTGCAAAAGCTAGAATTCCCCTCGTTGTCATCGGAAGCCGATCAGTCAGTCAGTCAATCAGTCAGTCAGTTCTCGCTTGGCCCTTGCTTTGTTATCTATCCAAGCAGTTCCAAGTTTCGTGCGAGGTTTTCTGGCATTTCCGAAGGCACCATTGCTGGACGGAAACCTTCCCGATCATCTAGAGAATCGTGGGGTACAATATTTGATCGCGTCGTGCCTTCTTGCTTTCGGGAGCCGCGCAAATCGACATGTTGTGGAAGGGGGAGGGCAAGATTATACCGATACATACGGGAACGGATTGTATAGCACGATCTAAATGCCGATTCTCGCGATCCCATCGCCCGCCTCTTAAACTGTTCCCGATCCCCAAATGAGAGATCAGCCCCATGAATTCGGCTCCGAGATGCAATCGAAAGATTCGGGGCCAAACCATCGTGGGTTCGAAGCATTTCAGGCGACGATTCGACGACGAAGCCGTCGATCCACGGAATCTCCCCAGAATCACCTCCAAGTTAATTCTATGAATCCCTCAGAGGATCAAAGAGGACATGCATGCATAAGAGACAACATGGAGAAGCTTAGAAGAGAAGGAAAAACTGAAAAAACTGCACACTTTTGTAGAAAGATTTTGACACATACTCAGAGCACCACAGCCTCACCTCTTTTGCAAAAGATATTCTTTTTTTTTTTCATCTTTTTCCTGCTCACACCTTTTTGTGTGTTTCATGGTGTTCTGAACACCCCTTCCCACTCTTTCCTGCATTTGGGTCCTTCAATCTTGGCAGGGGAAGAGGAAAAAACAGAAGGAATCAAGCCATACATCTTTGTTTTGGAGCTTTTTTTGTTCTTTTTTTTGTGTTTTTTGTTCATGGGGTTCTGAACATCCCTTTCCCAATCTTTCCTGCATTTGGGTCCTTCAATCTTGGCAGGGGAAGAGGAAAAAACAGAAGGAATCAAGCAGGGAACACGGCAAGACTTCTTTGTTTTGGAGGCTTTTGTTTTTTTTCTCTCTCTAAGCCCCTCAATCAGCAGCTGCTTTGCAGGGGGGAATTTTCCCAGAGGTGAAGAAGAAGAGCCCTCTGATTGGCTCAGGAATGTCTTCTTACCCTTCCCCCCCTCCTCAGAGCAAATGGTTCTTGGACGATCAAATTCTGGAAGAACCCAATGCTTCCTTCTTTTGGTGTGGGCTCAACGAGCATGTTGGCGATCTAAGGTATATGCAAATTTCCGTTTTCTTTTGCTTCCTCTGTTTGCTTTTTGGCTATCTACTCTGTTCAATCGGTTTTTTGGTGCCCCATGATGGAATTTCACTCCGATGACAAAAAACAATCGTGTCTCAGCTATAGGGCAGAGACACTCACAGAATGTTCAATTTGACATTTGTGAAGGAAAAACGAAGAGAACTGAGCCCCGATTCTCCACTCGGATAAAGAATCTATTAGCATAGGAATCAGATTCTAATTTTGTATGTATCAATGCTCTCCAATTTGGAAAAATGTCCATTATCAGGAATGTAAATGGCCTGCATAATGTGACGTATTTCCTATATACGAATAAAAGTGGGTTTCTTGTCCATTACTTGCTGGGAAAATTGCCCATATTGTCAGCCTTTTCCAGCTATGTATCCTGAACGTTTCTGGTAAAAGGTGAACTCTGTTGGAAAATCAAGCCAAGATTTCCAATCCACCTTGGCTTGATTTTCCAACGGTGTTCACCTTTTACCAGAAAGGATCAGCATACGTAGCTGGTTATGGTTGAAAATAGAGGCAATTTACCTTGGCTTGATTTACAATAATGGTCAATGTATTATAATAACGAGATCTGCCTTCACATGGGAGAAAAATTATACCCCTTTTCTCATACCTAGATAATTATAGAAAAAGCCCCGGTTCTAGAAGTTGATGATGAGGAGGCTAGAAAAAGGGATCTCATAATGCCACAGTTCTCTATATGTAACAAACATTCTAGTCAGAAAGTTGGGCTATCCCACAGGGAAGAATATAACCTGGTTCTCTAGTCTACTTAGCTTTATATGCAAAGCTCAAAATGCCGTTTATTGAACGTTTTGGAAAAGGATGATGCATTGGAAGTAGCATCAAGTTCCTCACATATATGGGAAAGGACACGTGGAATCACACTTCACTCGTAGCAGGAAAATTGGGCATTTTCTAGCTTGGAAATATCTGTAAATAATATTGTCAATATGTAAGATGTGACAATTGTGATTGCCAGATATTTGCACGAATATTTGATTAGTGTGAACTGGTACGAGCTCAGAATATTGACAACCTAGAGGAAATCATCGGCAGGTTTTATGAGAATTCAAATAATATAGTCCTAGTTATTACTTACTGTGTTGTAGAAGAAGAATCAAATTAAGAGAGATTAGAATATTTCTGAGTTTTGACATCCGTGATCATGTGGGATTTGCGTCATTGACAGTGTTGAGAATAACTCATTGAGACCTGACGTGGATGAACAAGAAAAGAGGAGCTCAAGCAAAAGGTGCAATTCGGTGCCCAACTGTAGAAATAATGATTTTGGTTTATAAAAATTAGTGTATTGACAGAATGCAAATTCTTTTACTTTGTTTCATTATAGACTGAGAAGCGAAAATGGGGCTAGCATGCCTAACAAAGCATGTCGAGAAAAAATGCGCCGAGATCGTCTCAATGATAGGTTCAATATTTTATCTATGCTTGAGAAATTTACCAAAAGTAGCTCTCATTCTTTCACAAACACCCGAAAATAACCATACAGTTTCAAAGATGCATGTCATTATTGAGAAAATCTGAAAAAACCGTTATGAAATTTGTCAGAAAATTAGGACAATGTGGGAAACTAGAATAATACTGGGGATTACTTAGGGAGTCCGTGAAAAATGAGTGGGTATTTTGGTGACTTCGCTATATTAAATTCCTTGATTAGTGTTTTTCGGATCAACCAAGGAGGGTAACTAAATCAATATAGAATAGAAAAGAAAAGAAAGTTTTTTAAACGTCCACAAAGAGGCCAATTGTGACCCATGGGACCCAGCTTTACATAGTTCTTGATGGGTGAATGTGCATCCAGTGCTATAAGTCTCTGATTCTGAAAGACAGAGAATGGATTTTTCCAGATTTTTGGAATTGAGCATGCTTCTAGAACCAGGACGGACGCCATCAAGTGATAAAGTGGTGATTCTGACGAATGCATTGCATACTATTGACGAGCTGAAAGCTGAAGCTCACCAAGTAACAGAATCCAATGAAAAGCTTCGGGAAGCAATCAAGAAGCTCAAGGTTTGGAAAGTCTTCCCTGCTTGCATTTTTACTGTTTGTGGAAGGTTTTGCTCACAGATTCACAGAACATTCCATCAAAAAAAATTTATTTTTCTTGTTTCCAAGGATATTGGGCATTACATAAGGAATGGAAATGTTGAGTCTCTAGGGTAGTCTATACGAGGTTTAATATTAGATACCTGAGCATCTATCATTTGTTTCTGAAACTTCAGCTGGAGAAAAGCGAGCTTCGAGATGAGAAGCAAAAACTGAAGGCTGAGAGAGAACGGTTGGAGCATGAAATGAAGTTAACAACATTGATATCATCAGGCTACAACATGCCACATCCGGCCTCTTTGCATGCGGCTATGGCTGCCTTTCAAGCAGCCAATGTGAAGCCTGGTGTCCCAGCACCAATGCCGATGGGAATGTGGCAGTGGATGCCACCAGGTGCCCTGGATACATCTCAAGATCACAAGTTGAGACCTCCAGTTGCATAGGTGCATATAATTTTCAACACTCTACATTTTTTCTGCTCTCTTTTCCTTGAGAGCACTCCTCAAGAAGGCTGGTAGCCAACCGGATCGGATGCGGCTTTTGATTCTTACCTCTAAAAACAGAGAGATAGGTATCTGAAAAGCATCTGTTCTCCAAATTTAGAGAGTGTGCAATACTTGCATTGCACCTCCAGATCATGAGGGGTAATTTTTTACATTTGCGGTGTTCTGCTGTTTTTCTGACCAGATCAAAGCAGTGCTCCTGATTGCCAACAAAAGCTTTAGATATAGATCAGATTGTCTCTTAATCTATCATATTTGTTCAGCAGGCTCCTAGGATTTCACAAAACCTGATTTTCCGCATTACTCTCTTCTGTAAAGATTAGTAAATTTTACACATTTTTGTCAACATGAGAGATTTGGCAGTTTAATGTGCTGCTGACATTTCGGCTGAAACAGGGTCGTCTTGCCTCCATTCTACCTTTTAGAATCAAGAGTTCAGTTTTCTCGACTCACGTGAATGCTGAGAATTATTGTTACAGATTCGGATCATTACAGATTCGGATCATTCGATGTTCTTTGTTGATGGATTGATTTGTAGGGTTTATATTGGAATGGAATTGTACTGATTAGCATCTTGCGTGCGTTGAGCATGTAGACTGGTACATTTTGTGAACATGTGCACTAGATATGGTAATCCTCTAGATAAACTTGAAGGGGAAAATGCATGTAGAATCAATCAATTAAGCTAAGCAAGCCCTTGTAGTAGGCAGCTAATTAGGCATCCGAATTAATTAATAAAGATTTCGGCTTGCCCATCGATTGATTTTGTCAGCTCATGAAGGGCATCAGTGGCATATCGAATCATTGATTTAAGCTTAACCAGCCTTGTATAAATCAGTGATTTAGGCAGCCTAATTAAGCACAAGTCCTTAAACTATCAACATTAATTAATAAACATTTTGGCATGCCCGATTGTCGATTTCGTCGGCTCACGAGGGCCATTGACGAGCCCCCGGGGGAAACACATGTTGAATCAATGAACAACTAAGGCAAAGTTGGCCTTGCTTTAATCAGGTAATTAGGCAGCCTAATTAAGCACGACTCCTTAAACCATCAACATTAATTAATAAACATTTCGGCATGCCCAACAGCCAGCCGATTTCATCAGCTCACGAGGGCCATCGTCAAGCCCCCCGGGGAAGCGCATGTTAATTAATCAATAGTTAAGGTAAGTAGGCCTTGTAGTAATCAGGTAATTAGGTAGCCTAATTAAGCACAACCCCTTAAACCATCAACATTAATTAATAAACATTTTGGCATGCCCAGTAGCCGATTTTTTCGCCTCACGAGAACCATCATCGAGCCCTAATTAATAGCTAAGCTAAGCAAGCCTTGTGTTAATAAGGTAATTAGGTAGCCTAATTAAGCACGACTTCTTAAACCATCTACATTAATCGATAAACATTTCGGCCTACAAGGAAAACCGATTTCGTCAGCTCACGAGGGTCACCGACGGCGCAAGAAACGCGTGTTCGATCAATTTAATTAGGCTAAGCATGCCTTGTAATATTAATCAGCTGATTAGGCAACCTAATTAAGCACAATCTTCTTAAACCATCAGCACTAATCAAGCTCAAAAAAAAACATTATCCACTTTGATCAACACATTTATTTGAAGAAGAAGAAGAAGAAGAAGAAGAAGAAGAAGAAAGAGCCTTATCAGGAGCTTCTTCTCCATCAGAGCTGAAGCAGAAGCAGAAGCAGA
>JBBBWG010012669.1:0-11348 GCA_037176905.1 Azolla pinnata
AGAGAGAGAGAGAGAGAGAGAGAGAGAGATAGTGAGAGAGAGGGGGGGGGGAATCTGAGTATACCTTGTTTTCATTCTTTGTGGCTCAAGCTATATGTCCAAGGGAACCAGAAAAAATAATCTGTAAATGGATAATCAGGGATCTCCCTCATTCTGAGTGATTGAACGGTTTTTGTGTGAAATCTGAAAGTAGAGCAGAACTTTACAAACAGACATCCATTGCTCAGGGAATTTTGTCAAGTGTGAGGTTTCTACAGACATCGTTTGTTGATTGTAATGAAGTGAAATCAGATGGTTTATGGCTCAAGCTAGCTGTATATACAAGGAAAGGACATGCTTGAAATGGGTAGGTATGGTCGTGGATGAGTTTTCACAATCTGAAGGATCTGAACAGTTTTTGTGTGAGTGTGCACAATTTTATGCTCACAAATGTTCTACAGAGTTTTGCATTTTATGTTCTGAACCAGACTGAGGCAGTTATAGACATCGATTATTCAGGAAATTTGCTTGTTAAAATGGGTTGTGAGGTTATTACAGGCATCCACGATTGATTAGTGGTTACTATGTGTTTCCTTTCTGAACTCGAAAACAGGAAACGGGTGAAGATCAGCTAAAGAAAATTACAGAGTTCTCAGACATGGTATCGGATGCAGTGGATGTCATATACAGAAAGGTAGCTCTCATCATCATTTATATGTACAAATGTTGTATTTTCTATTTTCTTACAAATCACAAAGCTCTATATATGTACAATTACAACAGGTTTTGAAAGATAGCCATTGCCAGAAGCTGGATTTAGAGGAGATGGTAGCCACGACTGAGACCCAACTGAAAGAACTTCTAGGCCTTGGTTATTCTCAGGTAATTTTTGTTGATAACCCTAAAACTGTAATGCTTGCCTCCGATTTTTTTTGTTTCCATACTTATCTCTTAGTATTATTCCCTCTTGTCAATACTTCTAATATGAACTTTTGATGCCATTGGAAATGTACTAGGTTGTTGCATCCAAAGAACTTCCTTTACGAGCTCAATTAAGCATAAATGCATCCCGATTGAGGGACCTTGAGAGTGTTTGTGTTGATGGATATAGTTTGGTTGGTCGGTTTGTTGGGTTGTTGGTGAAGCTTCGGCAACAAATCCTAGTACTAAGAGCAATGCTCGACCTTCCAGGATGCAATAGTGTAGACCTTGAAGAAGTAAGAAAAAGTGTCCATATCTCTTCACTGGATCATGCATACATTTCAAACACCCAAAATGTCTTTTTTCTGGTTTCTCATCAGACCATGCATGTCTATTGCTTTCTGATCGAAAACTCCATTGATACCTTGCAGGTTCTTGTTAGTTCGATTGAAGGGCTTGGCAGTTTTTCTCCAGGAAAAGTAGCAGCCGATCAACCTATAGTCAGCCTGCCAGTGGTTGAACAACAAAGACCCATATTTCAGGTATGAAGCTTCTATTACTCGATAGATGAATAGCAACCGGTTTAGGTTTAGAGTCTAGGGTTGAAGGCCTACACATCTCAATGGGATGTGCGTAAATTCGTTGCATTGGTATGGTCAAAATTTTCAGTTCCTGTTTCATTTGAAACGTTTTCTTTTATGCAGCGTTTGCATCAGTTTTATGAAGTACTCTGCACATTGGAGAATGCCTGCAACAGTACTAAGGTGGGTTTTTGTTGTGAGGTTACAAATTGTAGGTGTTTATATCTATATATCATGCTTGTGCCTTTTGATATTGGTGAATAGGATGTAGACATAACTAGCGAGGTCTCGGGAATGAACACTGGTCTACAACATCCACAAGGTAGTCACAGGAACTCTGAAAGAATTTGTTATGAATAATGTCAAACAATTCTTTCCCCTCAAAGTTGTGCTTTCTGTAAAATATTTCTGTAACTGAATATTGTAGAGTTCAAGGAGAGCAATAATAGTGTTGTTGCAAGAAAAAGAAGCTTTCAAACACTTTCCGTGGAAGATATTGATGAATCACCGCCTTCCAAGACCTCTTTTGGTTACAGTGCAAAACGCTCTAACATTAACGGTAGAACTGGTGTTAATACCTATGGAGATGAGGCAATTATGCTGGAACAATTGAGTAAGTACGCTTTTACTGTAGTCCTTAAAACCGTAACTCTTGTAAAAAAACATCCAAAAGTACCAAGAGTATGCCCAATGCATCAAAGCACTGTGAGTTAATTTGGGGAAATAAAGGAAAGCCCAAGGTCTTTTTAGGAGGGTTTGTTTCCTCCTTTCATGATTCTAAGCCCTTATTCGAATTGTATGAATATGGCATTTTATATTTGGATTCTCAGGCCATAAAGTCTTGACGAAGGTGGAGGAGATCAACCGGGAAGTAGAAAGATCATCAGGCTCCTTCATGTTTCGCTTTATGAGTAGGGATTCCCCTGCATACCCAACAAAGGTCATTCAAACATCTGAGGAGGTTTACAGTGTTGAAACACCCACCTCCGTCTTGTCTATAGTAGGCATGGAACCACCAAATGCAAGTGTAAACTCAACACATGCTCAAGGAAAGACGGTCAATGCCCATGGTGACTATACTGACAACGTAACCAGATCAGAGGCTGGGAATCACTCATTCCAGTCGAGTACTGCAAAGGTAAATAACCGCTCTGAATTGTATAGTAGTGATAGCAAGCATGGATTGTCAAGCCAAATAGAGATGCAAAGCAAAACTATGCATCAAGGTGAGCGTAAACCAGGTGTTCCAAATCAGACCGGTAATGCGAAGGTATTAAACAGTATCAAACATGAAATAAGCAATACAGCAGAGATGCAAAGCATCAAATCATCATCATCATCTTCTTCTTCTTTTTTGTCCACTGGTGGTGTAAGATGGCCACTGTTACCAATCACAAACAACAATATGGCTGTTGCTAATACTATAGCTCCTTCGAGAATGGTAGCCACAACAACAAATCCATCCCCACAGCAACTAACTTGCCTTCAAACAGCCCAACCATCCTCAGGGATGGTTACGACATCACCATTATCAGTGCTTAACCCCACCCCATCTATACAAAGAACGTCAACACCACCACCACCACCACCACCACCACCACTGCCACCACTCCCTCAAGGGTTAACAAAGCCTCCAGCATCACCAAAAACGCCTGGAGTTTTACAAGTACCATTACCTCCACCGCCTCCACCTCCACCTAGTATTCGAAGACCACAGTCTTGTAGCAAGTTAGCTAAGCTTAAGAGGTCAACAACTATCAGCAAATTGTATATAGGAATGAAGAAGAAGGTGGAGGGGGCAGTCCGCGTCCAATCCTCGCTATCATCTTCTTTTAATGATGTCAATGCAACACGGAGGTCATCATTGGTACCCTCCGGTACAAGGGAAGGCATGGCTGAAGCTCTTGCAGAGATCACAAGAAGGTATCATCTCCTATCTTTGGTGTGTAAGGCTTATAGTGCATAGGAATTTGCTAGCCCAAACTTGCATGATTTTCTTTATCATCATCATTCTCTATGAGATGTGTTTTTTCTTTTCTATACAATACTACTGTTGGCAAACTATAGCAATGCTAAAACCCATATTTACTGGAAGCAACGGATTCTTCTTCTCAGGTCTTCATACTTCAGGAAGATTGAAGACGATGTCCAGAAGCATGCAGATTCTATAATGGAGGTGAAATCGAGACTAGAGACATTTGTGACAGATGATATGATGCAGCTATTGGAATTTCATAAGAGCGTTGAATCTCGGCTCGAGCTATTAACGGATGAGTCTCAGGTCTTTCATATATCGCATATATTTCAAAATCTTATGTGCAATGATATATGTACTGTTATGGATCTTACAGTCTCTTGTGAATAGGGAGTCCTGAAAACCTATCATATGTACTTAAACGAACATTTGTAATACTCAAAATATCAGCTTGAAATTGTTGAAATAAACAAAAAATCTGATTCCCTCACAATCATATGTCTGACGTGAAACGTATTAAGTGATTCGGGTGACCCTACAGTTGAACATTAATTTCTCTATTATATTGTGATTTTCATAGGTGCTTGCACGTTTTAATGGATTCCCTGTAAGAAAGCTTGAAACCTTGAGGGCAGCAGCATCCTTGTACAGTAGAATGAACTCTTTGCTAGAACAAATGAAGGGCTTTACTATAGAACACCCTATCCCAGAGCAGATTGAAAAAGCCACTTCACTATTTGAGAAGGTAAATCCTGTATCATAATTTTCATCAAATTCTATTTTGCTAATCCTCTTATTCACCTTTTGTAAGATATATGCATATATGTTCTGTATACAGTGTGGAAAACGGCTGTTTGATCAGAACTAGCCTTCTTTCTTACTAAACATACAATTGCTTGTTTCAAAAAATAAAGGTGAAAATGGAAGTAGAAGGCATAGAGAGAACAAAGGATGAAGATGTTCAACGTTTTAGGAACCAGCAGATTTTCTTCAGATTTGACATAATCAATAGCATAAAGGAAGCTGTTGTGGGCTTATCATCTAGATGTCTGGCAGCTGGAATAAAGGTAACGAGGTTTCAATATAGATTTTGCTGTTGTAGCGTAGTTAAGCGTAACATGTATATATACTTTTGGTTGTTAATGCGAGACATCAACGTGAATGTGTCACACCACTGTTATGTGTATAGCTAGGATGTTTATATATTACTGAACAAAAAACACTCAATTGTGCTAGCACATCTAAATGTTGTGCTTATTTTTGTGAATGTTATCAGGAGAGTCAGTGTCATCGATCCAAGGCTAGCAGTGAGGATGAGTACAATTGTGCAAAGGATTTGACTAAAATGAGGACTAATTTCCAAATGTTATACAAAGCATTTCAATTAGCCTTCAGGATCCATAATTTTGCAGGAGGGCATGATGAGAAGGCTGAGAAGCTATCCATGGACCTTGCCCTTGAGATGGAAACCTATCCCTCTACTCTCTGGTCTGAATTAGTAACCAATTAAAACCTCATCAATCAGTTTTGAAGAGATTGATTGTGTATAATCAGGATCCATAGTTTTGCAGGAGGGCATGGATGAGAAGCCTGAGAAGCTATCCATGGACCTTGCCCTTGAGATGGAAATATATCCATCTACTCTATAGACTGAACTCGCAAAGAATTAAAACTTCCCCGTAAGTATAAGAATCCAGTACTCATCATCATCATCATCATCATCATCATCATCATCATCATCATCATCATCATCGATCTGGTTGTAAGAAGATTCCTTGTATCAAGCCACTTGGAATGTAAATGCCCTGTAATCAGGAAGGTGCTTAGCTAAATCAATACAATCTGACCCACTCACTCAAGATTTGTTGGTATCCCAGGATTACAAATTGTAAGATGATCTGTATGTTTCATCTACTGTTCCTGTTGGAATTACTGATGGTTGATCCAAGTTTATGTATCATATATTGTTTGTAATTTGGTAATTGAAGTGCAGCTGTTCAGCAGAATATCCCCCCTCGTTCCAAAATTTGCCAAAATGCTGAATTTGAATATGCAGGCTAATGTTCTTACACTGCAGCAGCAATCATGGTCGTTGCTGCATGGTGATTGTTTATCACACCACAATGGTCTCGTTTTCTAATATAATCTTAGACTAAATGAAAAGGTTTGATTGCCAACCATGGTGATGATTAAGACCCACTAATCTTATCATCAATCAACAATGTTCAACTTCCAAATTTCAATACTCAATATTGATGATTAAGCTCTTTGGATTCAACCAATTAACCTTATCATCAGTGGTCAATGCTGGATTCCTTGTATTCAGTCAAGTCATTATTCTTTTAATTCCTTTTCTTTTGTAGTAGAATCGGAGGAATAACTCATCACCAGTTTGATTACAATGTAGGTGAATAATACTACTGTAAAGAGTTGAATGGCTACAACCCACAAAGCATGTACCTATACAGGATCCACTAACTTTGAAGCATGACTGAGAATAGATAGATTGCATTCCTCTTATTGAAGTTTATATATATATACATACAAATTTTCATTTGCATCTAACATTTTGCATCCGTGTGCTTTGCTAATTAATTCACTTCTAATAACATAGATCAGTACATTGCCTTACAACACATTTACAAGAGCCAATAGTCAATCAACAAATTCTATATTTGATGAAGTGGACGCAATAAACTCATGTGGATTCAACGAAAGAGAAAAGTGTACATACATAAAGCATATGCATAGGTATTTGAAATCCAGACTTCTTATCACATGATATAGACCAATGCATTCCCGAATTGGAGCCTGATTTGTCCTGTCATATATATACATCCAAACATATAAAGGCTTCAAAATCAGGGTTCTAATCTTTACAAACGTTCGGTAGAAATGAGAACTTTTTATATGGGAGCACAATCATCAAAAGCACGTTTTGGTCAATCAATCAATCAACTAAAAGACTGTATATAACAACTCAAATACACATTCTTTTAAAGAAAAAGCAGGTGCCAAATGCACTTTTCCAAGGCTCTATACACTTTGGTGACTTGCTTCTTATGCCTCAGTTTGTACAAGACTAGTAGCTGAATACAAACATGTATAGCAGTTATAATACATATAACTGCTCTTCCTTCATAAAAATTCCCAGTTATCTGTAAAGAAATAAGAAGCTTTCTGGCAATTCTACAAGCCAAAAAAAAAGGTTACAAAAACCCTGAACTGACACCAAGAAGTATTCACACAAAAATACATTTTGACATCTTTTTGTATGTGATAAAAAGAAAATAATTCGATTTGGGTCCCACATGAATGTATGTATACCACTATGATTTCCTTTCTTCACAAGTTAGATGAGGGACACCATGCTGCTCTGATTACCGTCAGAAGTCTGGTAAAAATATATGTATACGTATTGATTTCTACTTCACATTGTTGATGAAAGGGCACCCCGTCGCTCTGGTTAAACATCAATAAAAAGAAACCACACTAGTGTTAAACTCTTTTCGGTTGTCATTCAAGAACATCTAGGAATTAGGGGAGGCAAAGGAAAAAAGGACAGAATTAATGAAGGGATTTTTTTGTTGGCATACCACCAGCTGCTACCAGTTTCTCAACACGAGCTACGATGTGTTTTCCGTAAGTGTACTTTTTTAATGCATGTAGATGGACCCGGATCCGAGAGAGCAGCATCTCACGTTGCTCATCGTCACATGTCTCCAGAACCTTCTGGACAACGTAATTAGCATACTGATCCTTCATCATAGCCTGCAAACACATTTATATAAAAAAGGGCATCTTTTTTCACAAGATTTCTGCATTAAGGGTCGCAAGTTTCAGATTTCTGCATTTAGAGGTTGGGGTTAATGGTTTAGCATCTAGGTATTAGGGCTTGATATTTAGCATCAAGGTTTCTGCATAGCAGGCTATGGGTTTCAGATTTCTCAATGAAGGTATAGGTTAAAGGTTTAGCATCTAGGTCTTAGTGTTCAATATTTAGCATCTAAGGTTGTGTGCAAAACTTCTCAGCTAGGTAGGGTCTATGGTTTCCAATGTCTTGAAGAAAGGTTCTATTGTTTAGTGCCTTAGCATTTATGGGTTCCCTTAAAACTGGCCCTAATCCCTATGACAGCAACAACACAAGCCCAACCTGCAAAGGTTCATTCTCATCCGTCAGTCCCAACATCTCTCGGATCAAAATCTGGCGCTCATTGGCACCTCCAAACTCTAAGCATTTCTCAACAACATTAGATGCAAACTTGTGTTGGCTCATCTTCACAATTTGACCAGCCATTTTTGTCAATATCTCACTCCTTTCCTCGGCTTTGCCGTGTTCCAGGATATGCTGCCAAGAGACACAAAATACATGCATATATACATAAAAATCTGTAACTACTAACTCTTCCAAAAACAAGAATCTCACTGCATTGTATGAGGCATACCTGTACAACGTAGTTACCATATTGATCTTGAGCTAGGGTACAAGCTGAGCGTAATATCTCTTCCATAACAACATTCTGTTTCTGATCATCAGTACAATGCTCCAAAACACGCTGACAGAACAGCAGGCCAAACAAAGCGGCGTAAGTATTTCTGTGTCAACAGTATCAAATTCCTAAAATGCCTTCATAAAACTCCCAATATGACAGCTATTGTAAAAGATTTACAGGCAAATGTCTTTACACAACAAAACCCTCTTATTTGAAAGATCAGCACATTAATATTTGAGACAAATCTTAACCTGGATGACTCTGCAACCATAAGGATGAGTGGAAAGCACCACCACTTGACCATGGAACGCTGATAAAATAAAATCAATCTGATCCGAAGGCACACACTCTATACATTTCTGAATCACATGGTTCCCATTCTGGTCTCTCACGCATTGCATTACATGTCCATCCAGCTCTGAAATAAGTTGAATCTGTTGTTGGGAATCTATCACTTCCAATGCCTATCAGATGTTAAAAAAGTGGATACCAGTAAGAACACATGCTTTCTATAGATGATTAAAAATCCACTTGATCGAAAGAAACCTTTCCCATACCTTCTGTATGACCCGACAACCATACATCTGAAGGCTTAAGTTTAGAACATGACCCACAAGTTTCTTTGCAAGTTCTGACCTTTGTTCAGAGCTTCCGTGCTCAAAAAACTGCAAATGAAAGAAAGCTTCAGGTAAGCTTATATGCAAGAATGCATTTATTACAGTTCAATAAGTTACTTTCCCATTTGCAAATCATTCAGCTTATTAAGTAATGTTTTTAATCTGAATTTGATATACTTCCTAGAAACCTTCAATACCTTTGCGCTTCAATTTATCAAAAAAATATAGGCAGAGTTTTGCCAACCTTTTGAATAACATAATTTCCGAATACATCTGTCATCAGTGTGAGAGTATGAGGTAAGACTTCTTGAAAGATCAACGCCTTCTCCTCCATAGGAACTGTCTCCAACTTCTGTTGGATGAATCGGCTTCCATGCTGATCAGCACTGAACACATAAAGAATAAATCACAGACCCTATTGAACAGAAGACAAATTAAAATTTCATGGCCCAAACCTCAAGAAATGAAATAGGAGATTTACCTGAATTCCAACACATGGCCTATAATATCCTCCAGCTCCAATCGCCTGGCCTTATTGTTCTTCAATTCCTCCAATAAAGAGCTCCCTCTTGGCTCTTCACCACCCATATCACTGACCTTTTGACCTGGCCAGCCCATGTAAACATTCCCACCAATGCTTCTAGATCCTGAGGAGAAGCCTAAACTGTGATCTCCGTGCCTCGATGAGAACATCCCAGGAGCTAATGGAGACCCAGGAAGCACAGGGCTGGAAATAGAAGAGCTCCCATATGGCATCACAAAACCAACACCAGGAGGACTACCATAGTAACCTGGATTGACATTGAGCGAGTTTGTGTTGTTTGTCATAGGTATCCCATGAGATCCACTTCTTGGGTATTGATTCTTTTGATCCATCGAGTAGCTAAACATATGGTTCTTTTGCATATCTACAGAATCCATGCGATGATGATATCCTCCCCCAAGATGGGAAGAGGGATCATTGAGACACAATGGACTTCGAGCATCCTCCATGGCATATTGTTGCAAGTAGTGATAATACAAAGGGTCTTGCAAGTGAGATTGTGAAGACCCTCCTCCACTTTGAGATCCATATTTGTACATATCAGCATTGGCTGATCCAAAGGATGGTGACCTTGAACCAATGCCAGCAGATATGGCTGCAGCTGCTGCTGCCGCCGCCGCCGCTGCTGGCGAATCAAAAGCCATCGACGATGGATAGTTAGGCATCATCGAATGCATTATAGTGGGGTTGACTCCATAACCATATGGAGAATATCCCTGTAAACTTTGGTAATAAGGATTAGCTGCCATGTAGGACATTGCAGCTGCTGCGGCAGCAGCTGCATATATATTATTTATGCCTTCGTTCCGTAAACTTGCACTCTGGGGTGGTTGACAGTTCAAAGGGTTATGTTTAGCTTGCCCTCGATTGTTTGAATCCACCCTCTGTTGCTGATGAAGATGCTGTAAAGAATGTTGTTCATTTATTAATAACTCTTGGTGAGTTGAGCCTAACTCCATATCAGATGAAAGGTTTAGGCTCTGCAAAGAGGCAGACAAGTCTGTGGATCCAGATATACTAGATAAGGACCCCTTTAATCCAATATTTGGGCCTCGATTCAGCATAGACACATCAGGCTCTGGTGTGGGTCTCTTTGCCACCGGCCCAGAAGAAGAGCTTCCTACCATATGAGCTAAAGATGGGTTTGGAGTTGATGAACGAGAACCCACAATGGGGTTTGGCGTTGTTGATCGTGAACCGAGGCCACAGTTTACAGGCGTGGCCGAACGCGAATTCAAACGAACTGCATTGAGCTCAGCCACCGCAGCAGCAGAGGTTGATGATGAATCCCGAACATGGACCAATTGCCCGTCTGATGTAGACACTCTGTCTGGACCCTCTTCATTAATAGCCCGATTAGATGACTGCAACTGGCTGAAGACAGGTGAAGGTGTTCTTGGAAAATCTTCCTGTTAAGAAAGCCGAGATCAACCCTAAAACCGACCAAATCAAAACCATAAAAAGTGCAAAAAAGAGCAGAATGAGGTCAATGTCTCTGTCATTCGGCATATGCATAGTAGCATTGGAAGCATTTAACAAACTTAGGTCAAGAAAGATATTTACATACTCAAAGCACTTGTCAAAACAAATCACCTATTGTTAGCACTAGTAGCCAAACCCACCTATTGTTAGCATTAATAAAAGCTAACTCAAGGTAACACACACCTATTCAAGATAAACCCTACATTGCCAGAACCTTAACAGCACATACAAATACCTAAATCATGTCTTACCCATCTTCTCCTGTATTTAGAGAGAACACATAAAATAAAGCCGTTAGGGTTTTCTGGAATATATGCGAAGGAAAACACTCAGAACCCCAGCTGCACATGCAAAAGATGTTATAAAATAGAGCAATGCTGATGTCATGAGAACTCACAAATCTATATATCAAGGCTGAAATAAAAGCTTTTTTCTCAAACCCCAACCAAGCTAAGACCTATGCAGTACAGAACTAATTATTGAAAATAATTTTTGTGGGCATTATTTAGTGACTCTTCAAGCATCTTCCGAAAACCTACTCAAGAGATCCCAGTTGCAACCAGCTTTATGAAAAATCCCTGTTACAGCTTAAAGTTGCCTAGTCAAAATAATGTCGGATAGTCAAAAAGCATAAAACACATATACAGAACAAAATAATGAAGTGTAACCAATCATTATGGAAGATGTTGAGAATTTACCTGAATAAGATCTACCAAACTTTTCGGCCTGTTATTTGCACATAGCCCGAGATCAGGG
>JBBBWG010012680.1:0-19383 GCA_037176905.1 Azolla pinnata
TTACCTTGGATTATACCTCAAAAGCTAACAAGTACGGATCCAAATGACAGAGAGTCTAGTCTCAACAAATGAGTTTTCATAGCGCCTCAAGGTGTTGCAATAAAAGGAATCCCCTTTACATAGGTAAACTTTTAGGGCTCCCTAACTACTATGTGTATTGACACATGTCTCATGACCATATAAAATAATTAGTTTCACATTTAATCTTACCCCTAAACCATTCAAATAGGCGTTATATGCCCATAACAATGATAGTAGCAGTGAAACATCAAGTCTTGTGATTTCACGACTGCTGTAAAATCCAATCAGCTCAGCAATCTAGGGACAAACACAGACAGATCTGTGGATCTATTTGGCAAATGTCGGTGCAAAGCAGCAGATCTTTCAGCAAAGCTGAAGAACGACGTTTTCAAACTTGTCTCTTTGGTGTTTGCAATCAGTAAAAAAAAATGGTCTTCGATTCCCAGAAACCGGACTGCGGTTCGATCCCACAGAACAACAAAAAACACTTCAAAACAGTGACAAAATTATCGATCAAAAAAGTCCCCGTTTTCTTCTTCGTCTTCTTCTTCTTCTCCTTCTCGATGAACGAGAACAAGAGAGAAAACTATCTCAGATCTAACGATCTCCGCAGATCATCGTCGTCGTCGTCGTCGTCGTCGTCGTCGGCTTCGGCTTCGGCTTCTGCTTCTCCCTCTCCCTGCTCGAAACCACACAGATCCCCCTCCCCTCTCTCTGCTCCGAGCTCCTCGGCTCCTCGTGGCTTCGATCTAACCCGATCCTGCACGCGGCAGCCCCGTCCTCTCCGAATGTAGCACAATTCGCTGGCCATGGAAGCCAAACTGTCTACTTCTGGATTGCCTCCATCCTGGCTCAGCTCCCGATACTAACTAACCAACTGACTCGCTCTCTTGCCTCCCATCGCTTTTCTTCAAGTTTTTTTTTGTCGTTGATCTTGCTGTGGATTACGACTGCGATGGCTTTGATGGCTGTTTTGGAGGCCGATTTGAGAGCTCTCTCCCTTGAAGCAAGAAAAAAGTTTCCTGCTGTCAAAGAAGCTGCGGAGCACACCATTCTCAAGGTAAGATTTGTACAAGTGTGCACTTCCGATTGCCATAATGGACTATGTCTAAGTTTTATGTATGTATAAAGCTGTTATACACAAACCATTTCCAAAACAAATGCACTAACCGCATTCTTAATAATTTGATGATGCACTTGTTCTGATCCATCGGAATAAAGATGATGTGAAGAACGCCTGCTCAAAGTAGTTTACTGCTTAGTACCCAGACATTAATTACACACAGATTCTCCATTACCGAGGATGATTGAAGGAACTCATGCTCAAAAGTCATTAAGCTTAAAATCGCTATCACTAACTACATTTTATCTATAGTATATGAATTTGAAACTACTTGTGCACAAGCTTAGTAAGCGCAAATTACGACTTTTTGACTTATAAATGTCGTGACTTTCTCTTCAATTAATTTCCCAGAGCTCAATAAATAGTTTTCTATCGGAAAGCTACTGAACAGTAGCCAAGCATCTTCTTCTAGCGTTTTGATGTTTGTATACTACATTTGATTATATATTTATATAACCTTGATTGGATAGTTTATTGGAGCATCTTTATTAATCAGTGACATAAGCTATTTTTGTTTTTTATTAATCGTTTGAAGCTTTATCCAAGTGTTCTCCGAGATGTCTTACAGTGTAATTCTTGCCTCTCTTAGAATTTTCTTAGGTTTCCTTGATTAAATTCGTTATTTTTTGGGAGCATTGCTTCGTTGTGCTATCTTTGAGGCAGCTGTTTTTCCACTCATGATTTTGACATGGTTTTTTAATTTCATTGCTTTTGATGTGGTTTGTTTATATTTATGTATCTTTCTCTGTTTTCTTCTTTGCTGAATTGGAAGGTCGATTAGAATTTTAATACTGCTGTCCCAAGCTATCTTAGTTAGCAGACTTCTCCACTCTTATTCGCATTTTTATTGCAAGAAGGTATTTCCTACGTTTGAGATTTTTCCTTAGGTTAAGACAATTGATATAGCTTTTGCCACCGTTATTGAAGCTGTTTCGAGGTCTCGTCCTCCTGCTTCTCTTTGACAGACTCGAATGGTGATAGACCTCCCATTACCATTTCCCTACTAGATACCATCTAGCATGATCATTTATCTTCCTCTTTGATTCTGCGTCTATGAACATTGCATGATTGTAATTTTCATGTTGTTATCATGTTAGATGATTGGACACACAAATATCGGCCTAAGAAGATGTGAATATATCTTTCTTTCTTTCTTTCTTTTCCAGTTTCACCCTTTTCCCTTCGTGATTTGTGGCTTTTCTAAAGTATTTTACTTTAACTGAGCAATCTTTGGCAGTTCTCATCATTCAGATGTAGTGAAAGAGATGCAGGATATTGGAAGAAGAAACTTTTTTTGTACTAGGTTGAATCTAACTTCACAATAACCTAGCATAATTATGAAAAATTCGCATGACATAACTCAAGAAAAATGTCTTCTTTTCACAATATATTAAATCAATCTCTTCAAAGATTTCTAGTAGAGACATTATTTATAACTTCTCATGTGTGTTGGGGTTCTCTTCTACAGCTGCGATCAATTCCAGATCCTACTTTACTTGCACGAAGTGATGACATCGTACGAATCTTCATTATGGCATGTGAATGTAAGAATGTGAAGCTTCGGATCACAGGCTTAACATGTTTACAGAAGTGGGTAGCCCATGGTGCTGTTCCTGCACATTCTTTACCGGAAATACTCGGAACTCTGAATGAGGTATGAGCCTTAGTCCAAAGTTGAGTCGATTTATTTGAAAAGAAGCTTCACATTTTCAAGCTGAATGCACATACGCCTTCAAGATTAGAATAAAAAATTTTCAAATTTCATGGCATACTATTCGATAATTTAATAAGTTCTGCTCAAAGTTTTTTACCTCTGCCAAGCAATTTTGTTTCAGCATTATGTGGGTGAATTCTAGAATAAAATGAAGAAACATTAAGCGATTCCCCTATTTATGACAAAATGACAACACTGCCAATCTTCATCATGGCATGTGAATGAAAGCATGTTTACAGGAATGGATAGCTCATGTGATTTATGCTTTACCTCACATTCCAAACCTAAGAAAAAGAATTTCTAAGAGAGCTCCATTTGGAATCACCATAAACCGTTGCAAGTCAAGATCTTTGCTGGTATTTTACAAGTGAGAAATGGAGAACCGTTTTATATGCTTATAAATTTCACTGTTTAGTTGGTCGAGATAACCATCTATAAATATTTACTACTTTAGGTGAGTAAAAATTCTGAAATAAAGTCAGAAATTTGAAATTGGTAAAATAACAAGACTGCTTCAGTTTCCCTGAACCATCCATGAGCCTCATGCCCAACTGATTCAATCAAAGATTATTCATTACAAATCATTATGCCGTTTTAAGTACTAGGTGGAATACTTACATAATATGCTACAATCTACTCAGTGGCATCCAACACTTTAAATGTGAATGTTTATCTAGTACTCCAAACTACTTAGGGATATGCACAACTGTATATGAGCATGACCGTCGATACTTGTTTTGGGGTTTCTGGAGCTATATTCTGTTCAAAATAGACACCAGAATTCAGTCATTAAAAATGTTATCCTCATATTCCAATGCATTTGCAATCCATGAATTATGATATTGAATGCGTGGGAAATTGGCCTGGTATAACTGATTATTGTGGTTGTAATTTCTATTCACAGTATTCAGAAATGAACGATGAGACTGTGCAGTTGAAAACTTTACAAACTGTGTTGACAATTTTTCAATCTGGACTTCATCCAGAGGATGAGGTAATTATGAGAAGTTTCAAGTTTGAATCAGCAATTTATTTGTTAGAGTGAATAGATTTACACAATTCACTTATGTTGGAACTAATCTTGTGGACGGCCACTTTCACAAATCTTAATTGTAACTTTCCTTTATTGCAGGACACCATGAGCATAGCTCTTGGGATTTGTTTTCGTTTACTGGAGAACAGTAATCCAGACAGTGTGCACAGGTGTGTGCATTTTTCCTGTTGATGTCTCAAGTACAACAATCACCTATAATATGTCATTGGAATATAAATGGCAATAGGCACTAAATTCAAAAATGTTTGGCTTCATAGCACTGCAGCAGCAACCTTGCGTCAGGCTGTGGCCCTCATATTTGATAGGGTAATTGCAGCTGAGGGATTACCCTCAAGCAGTGTTGGCTCAAGCAGACGCACATCCCGATCAAATTCTGTCTCTGGAGATGTCAGCCGGAGTATTATTTCTGCAAAGTATACTTGTTACTTCTCGTTTTTGGGCAATGTACATGATTAAATATTTTGGATGATTCAAGAGTTGCTTCGTTTACAATTGCAGATCAGGTGCTGCATTGCTGGATATAGAAGTCGAAGCGACAACCCTTGCAAAGAAAGATCAATTGACACAGGCAGCTAGGCTTGGGCTTCGTCTGTTTGAAGATCTTACTGCTGTTGCAAGTGGTGGGCCGGTCAGTAATCTTGTTTTCTTCACATGTCAACTTCTTGCACATGATGCAGAAATTTTTGTTGTTTGTCTTTTCATCAACATACAGGCAGCATGGTTGCGAGTTACCCCACTTCAAAGAACTTTTGTTCTTGATATGCTAGAGTAAATATATTTTTCTTTGTCATATTTGGAAATGATTATGTTACCGATTTAAATTTTACTTCAGTAAAAATTAAATGGCATGCCAATATCTTTTATTTTCAGGTATGTGCTTTCAAACTACCCACCCATATTTCGGAAATTAGGCCCCTATCAACAAGTAATGAACTCTTGACTTGCAATTTGGCAATTTTGTGCTGAACTGCATTGGTAGAATCTAACATGGAAATTTCTACACTAAGGTACTTCGGCATCAAGTATGCTCTCTATTAATGACATCACTGCGCACAACTGGTGAGGTATACTGTTTAATATTTGGCTCATATGCTCAACATTTCTTTCACCTGCACGATTCATGTGTTTATGTAATCTTGTTTCTGCACACTATTCAGATTGAAGGTGAGGCTGGGGAGCCTTCCTTTCGGCGATTGGTTCTTCGATGTGTTGCAAATGTTATCCGGCTTTACTGTCCTCTACTTGTTACTGAATGCGAGGTGAATGCCATCTTCTTAATGAAACAGTAAAAGTTTAATGAAATCCTAGAAAAAATGGTTTTATAATTGAGCGCACCTTTTATGCAATTTGGCTTTTTTAAGATGATAAATAATTTGATACCTGGACAGAAATGTGTGATAAAAAGATAGAAAGAATAAATCAATGGAATCTTCTTCAAGTTAATGACTTCAAATAGATAATAAGAGAAGTATATAAAAAGGGGAGCTCAAGGAAATCATTGAGAAAGAGAGATGTACTAATATCTAGCTGATGTTGTTTTCCTCGAAACGAATGAAATGAAGAAAGATATACAAATATCTAGTGAAAGCTGATTCTACAGTTGATCACTGAGCAAAAAATGACCTTTAATTAATTGTGTGAACAGGCTCGTTTTTAGGTTGTTTTCTACAACTGTTAGGATGTGGGATTGTGTCTCCTTTACAGTCTAGTCACAGGATGATTGATGTAAACATTAATTAAAGCCGATTGTGATGGATAAATAAGCAAGCATTTTGAAATGCATGCACTATTCAAAGATGCAGTGGGAATTTTCTTTTTAGTATTGACAGAAATGTGCTTTCCCGATTCTTAAATATATATTTTTGTTGTCTCAGGTGTTCTTGAATATGCTCCAGAAATGCATAAATCTGGATTTACCTCTATGGCATCGTATCATGGTTCTTGAAGTATTACGGGTTTGTATAAGATATATTTGAGAATTTGATTTGTGCATGGGCTTTTCAACAGATAATTAAAACTAAGTGATAACTGCAGGGGTTTTGTGTTGAAGCTAGGGTATTGCGTTTACTATTTCAAACATTTGATATGTGAGGATCTGGACTTTGATCTGTTTTTGGATTCTCAATACTTTTAGATTGTATTGGTATTCCTCCAAGGTTCTCAGTTTGAGTTGTTTATGGTAACATGATATTGTAAGTTGTGTTGTAGGCGTCCTGAAAATACTAAAGTGGTGGCTGGGATGGTGAGAATATTGACCAATGTTGTGACAAACCTTCAGGTATTCTGTAGTCTACTTTAATGCGAAGAATTGATATCTCAAATAAAGGACTTGAGCTAGTTCCAGTGTTAGTTATTTGCCTGGAAACTAGCTTGTGGAATTTAGTATTCAATATTTGACTCAGATATACTCTTGAGCTTCTAATCTGTTTGTAATGGAGGTTGGGTCTCTAACCTATTTATATGCAAGGGATGTTGTTTCTTTTTTCCAATGCAGTAGATTTAGAATTGCTTTTGCATGGTTGAAAGCAGTTGTAATGTGATGATCTGTAATATAAAATGTGTTCATTTACTTCCGTTAGTCTTGACAGATTCCAGATACCAGTGAAGAAAGCCTAGTTGCAGTAGCAGGAATGTTCAGTAGCAAGGCCAAAGGTGATTTGTCTCCTCATAATTCACTTTGAGTCATATGTTTTGCCAATGTAACGTCCAGATGTTGTCACATTCAGAAAGCTTGCATGGTCTCCTGATTTTTTTCTAAAGCCAATTTGTAGTACAGGGGTTGAATGGAGCATGGACTATGATGCAAGTGGGGTTGCTGTAATAGTTGCAAGTGAAGCTCATGCTATAACATTGGCAGTGGAAGGTCTTCTTGGAGTTGTTTTCACTGTTGCTACTTTGACAGATGAAGCAATAGAGGTTGGGGAGGTAAAGCTTACACATAAATGATGAACTTTTGATTATGAAAATTCTAAAGATGAAGTGATTGTCTTCTTACTTATCTTCATTCTGTGTTATAGCTTGATTCACCACGGTGCGAAACTGTGCAATTGAATAGTATTGTCAAAGGTGGCGATTTGGCATCTCTTTGTGTCTTGATGGTGAACTCTATATGGAAAATACTGCTTGATGCTCTTTCCCTAATCCTTTCTAGGTACTATCATTCTCCTTTCAAAGTTTCGTCCCTTAAGACATGTGATATACCCTGTTTCTTATAATGCAAGTTGATATTGCAGGTGTCAAGGTGAAGCCATAGTGTTAGAAATTTTAAAAGGATATCAAGCTTTTACTCAGGTGTGTGGCTTGGCTGGTCATACAATCAATTCAGGATAGTGGGTTTCTACTCACATGGATATGCCAATTGACTTGTGTGACACGTTAGCAATTGTTAGATGTGCAAACTGACATATGCATGAAAGTTCAGACTCAGTGTAGAAACTTCACTGTGGTTTGGCCTAGCCTCTGAGAACATAAGAGCTGAAGTCTAATGAGAGTTGACTATCACGGGAAGCATAGCCAGCAACGATGAAATCCAAGCATTTGGTTATGATGAGGGTCATGTATGTCAAAAATGCCAGCGATTGAGTTCTTATGTTTTGTACATACCGATAGTGCTAGACATGTTTTGAACATGCAGATTTGTTCTAGAAATCGGTTAGAGCCTCAATCAATTTTCTGGCGCAAACGATCCAAACATCCTGTGAATCTAAAAATTCATTCCTTTAAATCTAAGTTAGAATTCTTTGGCTAATGCATGCATTGAATCTGTATGAACCATGGTGGATTTTGTATGGAAACTGATATCTTTCTGTGTTCAGGCTTGTGGTGTTCTTCGTGCAGTGGAACCTTTGAATGCTTTTTTGGCATCTCTTTGCAAATTTGCAATTGCACCGCAAAATGAACTTGACAAAATCAGGTAGTGTATTGATGTTTCTTGAAGTTCCATGCTTTAGATAAGAGATATAAAACGTGGAAATTCAGCAAATTTATTTCTTGATATGCAAACAGTATGCTTTCTCCCACTGGAAAACGGAATGATAATGGTACTGATGCCAGGGATGTTGTTTTGACACCAAAAAATGTTCAGGTTAGTGTGTTGGAAATTTTAACAAATATTAAACATCTAGAGCATCATAATAGAACTTGTGATAGATCCATTAATTTAGCCTTCATGGTGAGGTAAACAACTATACCCGTGATATTTTTGGAAAAATTTCAGTATCTTGAGAACTGTGTCATGAGATTCCTGTTGATGTAGGCATTGAGGACGATATTTAACATTGCTCACAGGCTTGATAGCGTTTTAGGGTCATCTTGGACATTGGTGAGTTTCAATTGTCCTGATGAATGCTGCCTGGTGTTGGTTTCTTCAAAAGAAATTTCGAATTAATTTTGATTACTGACCTGTGGGAAAGGTGCTGGAAACATTGGCTCTATTGGATCGGGTCATTCATTCTCCACATGCAACCACTCAGGTATAAATGTTTTACTAATATTCTATAATAATATGATTATGTAAGCTTACCTCAGTGTCAAACAATGACGAAGCTTATCTCAGTGGCAAACAATGACTAGAGAATATATCAAGGGAGCAAGCCGTCCATACTAGGAAATTTTTGGTCATGATTCGATAACAATATGCACCAGTGGAGAAGTCAGGTTACCACAAGGAGAAGTTATTAGTGGATTTATCTTTAGGCAAAAAATCAAGAGTGATGGTGATTATGTGTGTTGATCCTGCAGAGTGGCTATGCTCTAAGGGAACTTTTAAATTAAGAGACTAGTATGGTACTTCATACCAAGTAGTTCTTTTGTAGAATTCACATGTGCACTCACTGTATATATCATCAGGTAACTTAGAGATAGATGAAGGCATAATGTCTCTGATAGACTTCAATGCAAAAAATATAGATCTACTCGACAAACATCCTTCTGATAGAGCCCATGTTTAAGGAGCCACCCTATTTTAATACAGAGATTGCATGGCAGTCCCAAGACACATCCCTGTATGTATGTCATATGGAGAGTGTCTTTAATCAAGCATATGAATTGGCCATTGACATAGGTCTTGGTCAACGGATGCAGTCAGAACTCCTCATATAGCCTCCACTTAGTGGATCATGGTCTTGTACAGCAGATTATGTTTGATCTGCGCTCACTTGACATCTGGCATCGAGTATTTTTTTGGGTCTTCCAAGCACCTTGGACTCTCTATTTGCCATGCTTGCTGGATAAGCCTCCTCAGCTAGAGGTTATAGTTGAAAATTCATTCACCTTCTGTAATACTTTCTGCCCAAGATATCATGTTGTCATATTCATAATCAGCACTATGATCCACCGTACAGCTTGATATTGGACCCCCGTGTCTTCTTGGGTATTCGTACTGCATGGCTTATCATGTACTCTATCCTGCAGGGAATGATATATTCTATCATAAATATATACTAACTCAAGCATCTTGAGGGGCAGGCTCTCGACGTACCTGACATCAGCCACCATACATTACCTGGTTTCTTTAAGGCTTAGATATCAACATCTCAAACATCAACCAATACTTAAGACAGTTGGGACACTTCCTGTAAACTACCCATAGACATCATGAGCTAGAAGTACAGATAAATATATGGTCCGCTTTGACTTTCAATGCCTTTCAACTACTGTTTCATAAGTATTCTTAATTCAGATATTTGCCAGATATTGCTAGATGCTATTTTTTTGATCTCGTAGGTCGTTCTGACCATGTGAATGTGTTTGTTGGTAACATTTTCTTTTGTAAATAAATAATTTGAGGGCAAGTTATCTACTTTAGGAGTTGTAACTATTTGCTCTTTCTCTCAGCTATACTCTTTTGGTTCACTTTATGGTTGATTTTTGCATGCTGTTCTTAATGTTGGGTTATCTCAAAACCATTTCATTTGTCACATTTGAATTTCTACCTCTCATAGTTGTAAAATACTTGGAATAAATGTGTACATTAATTATGCTAAGTATTTTAAAAATATTTTACATTTTTTGAAAATACTTACAGAGATATGCTGAAGATGAACTTCGTTAAATAATTCTTGCATTCATATTGCAATCAATAGATAATTTTACAAATGTTGGATGGATTAGTTTTCCTGGATAGAAAGAAAGGAAGTTATATTGATATCTTTTAAGTGGCCTGAGTGACTTAGAATATATCAAAATGAGAAAATACCATCTTCTGAATGCTTTGTTCAATAAAGAAATTGTAAAATGTGCATATTTTTAAACCGTTATTCTTCTATTCTAAGGTTGTCCTTTACAAACAACAGGAAGTGTCAGCTGTGGTTCCTCGTTTCTCTCGAGATTTGAGCACGCAATCTAGTGATTTCAACATTCTTTCAACACTTGATTCACAGGCAATAACATATACAGAAATTAAATGCAGATATGATATTTATTCAATCTAATCTTAGGTTTTACTTGTTTCCTGAAACAGCTTTTTGAAAGTAGTGCACACATGAGTACATCAGCAGTATGTTCACTATTAACGGCTTTAAGACATGTTTCAAATGAGTCATTATTGGGTGTTACAAGTGGTCTTGGTCAAACTGTTTCTGGGAATATGCCAAATATGGGAAGTTCAGTGAGCATGCCACAATCAATGCCAAAGGTTTTTGCAATCGAAAGGATGGTTGCTACTCTACTCCACAATTTACATAGTAAGTACCCATATTGAAGGCGTTGACATCCAGGTAGAAGAGAGGGTAAGGAATTATTTCTATGTCTGTCGTTCCATGCATCACCAATCTCTTTAGCATGCACCAGGAATCTTGGATGATGGGAGTGTGCCTTCCAAATCACAACTTCTTTGCTAGTATTTGAACTGTTAACGTGATATGTAAGAGAGCTGTCTTCACATGTCAGGAAGACTTTCCAATTGAGTCCGAACAGGATATATTTTCCATCTTATCCTTGCTAACATATTTTCTGTTATAGTTCCTTTTGCTTGCTCTGAAGGTTCTTATTTATATTCTTATATTAGTTTTTTAGTTCGTTTGTGGTGCTGTCCAATAACATGCTAAAACAGAACTAGGAATAAATTTTCGTCTGTTATAATATATATTCAAGAAAGCCAGAGGGCACATGTAAAAAAGAACTTCAAGATTTCATCATATTGTACATAATATTAGGAAATGAGTTGGAAGCAAGAAACTAGAAACCAAAAGCTGTGTTTGGGACATAGCTACGATTGATGAGGGCATAATCAAAGAAAATGTATATGATTTTCCATAATTTTTAACGAAAACCGTATGGAGCCCACGTATACCATGCCTATTATAAAGGTGTTCTAGAAATAAATTAAATTCTTAAAATAATTAAAGGCACTATTCTAGTTGCTATTTTAACACTATAGTTCCAATTAGCTATCACCCATTAATAGTGTTTCCATTCTCTTCCTTTTCCCAGCGAACGTATAAATTTCAAAAGCAGAACATTTCATTGAAACATGAATATGAACATAGAAATAACTGTAATCCACTACTCTTGTCCATTTAGAAACAGTACAATTTGCCCCAGATTGGCAATAGCCACTCATATAGTTGTAGCTCAGTTGGTAAGGTGTTTGCAAAGATCAAGAGATCATGTGTTCATGCCCACTTGGAGAATTTAGACAGACAACAATATCACCACTCAGCCCATTAGTGAAGAAAAATCACAATCTCCATCACAAGTTGATTAAGGCATACATAAGTGGAATCTATGCTAATGGTTAAGAAAAGAATTAGGAAGCAAGCAATGAATTGGAAGAGTTCTTTCAAAAGTAGAGATGCTGGTCTATTTAAGTTCAGAATCTTGCATATGCTGGTAGATAACATGATTATTTTTATATTGGTTTTTGTTTCAGCTACATATTTGTCCTGAATTGTAAACTGTAATTCTTATTTATTCTTAAGGTCGTTCTGGTGCCTGAAGAAACGGCAATAGATATATCTATATTATTAGTTTTAATCTCTGATAAATTTGTTTTGTGCTGACAGGAGCTGAGCTGATCTGGGATCAAATTGTTGCTCATTTTCTAGAGGTAAACCTTTAAATATATTGTAAAAATTTTATATCTTATTTCTGGAACTTTATTTGGACTGATAATGTTTCCAGTTAGCAGAACATGAAAGTTCCCAAGTTCGTGCTATTGCACTTGATGCTCTTGATCGATCTATTTGTGCTGTTCTTGAATGCGACTGCATAAAAAATGACACTGCTTACAGAGAGGCATCTGATGCTTCTAGACAACCACTTGATCTTTCTGACTTCTCTCCTGAAGTAAATCAGGAAATGAAACCCAGTACAGATGAGAAATCAAAGTCAGATATCTTTGAATGCAAAGTTATTGTACCATTGAGAACACTGTATAATTTTGGTCAAACGGCGGAGATCCGTTCTGGTGCTCTAAAGATTTTGCTGCATGTTCTTGAGGTATGTGATTTCTCTCTCACTCATCTGAATTTTGTTTTCTGTATACGATTACCATGCAACATTAACCATTTTTGTCATTCTGAAATTCAGAGGCATAGTGAAAAGTTGCACCATAGCTGGATAGACACATTGGAACTTTTAAGGTGAATCTTATGCTGTGGTATATTTAGCAATTTGAAAAATTCATGTGCTGTAGTGATTATTGATGAACAGGTCTGTCGCCAGCACCTCTGAGAAGGATTTGGTTCCATTAGCTTTTCAGGTACATTAGTTGGCTTTTGATTGTCTATGTATCTTTGTTTGTTACTGACATTGGGGATTTTGTTTTTGATAGAGCATTTGTTTTATCATGAATGATGGGCTTATGTCAGTACCGGCATTTGCTATTGACATGTAATGCTCTTGCTCATTACATATATTTTTTATCATAATTAGAAGTTGTCTGAAGTTAAGTTTAGTGAGAAAAACATGCGTGTGATAATTGTGGGTACAAACTCTATAATAAAATATAAACTGGGTCAGCAACGCGTATCTGCTATGACATACGACCATTCAATGATAAGGTAAGGCAATCATACAGAACAGATTCAAAGGACAGGATATAGCCCACGATGGTAAACCAAGCACAGTCAGACTATTCTGAAGAACCAAGGATTTGTAAATGCTATTCATTTGCATATGTCTTGTATGCATACCTGGCATGCAACATATGCATAATCAGTTTTATCGGGCTTGCATGCTTGTTAGAAAGCAGACTAACCACCTATTGATTTCTGACTCTATGTGGGTGTCTGTGCTCAGGTGCATTGCAGTTGCAGGAGCATATGGGGCACAAAAAACAGATGTAAATATTAGTCTTACTGCTATAGGCCTATTGTGGACAACATCTGATTTTTTTGCTAGAGGTACAATTTTGGATGCCAGATTAAAACAATTTTGGACAAGATTACAAAAAAAAAGTGGTGTCTGATGTAAATGTTTTTTTTTCAGGTGTAGGAAATGCTCAAGTCAATGGTTTAGATGCTTTACAAGCAGAAACTGAAACTTCAAATACAGTCGCTGCTTCTACTGAAGGGAGAAGTGGCATGGATTACAATAGACTACTCTTGTCAGTTTATGATGTCATTCAAGGTTTCTGTACAGATGAAAGGCCCGAGGTGCAGTATCTTATTAAATCTTGTGTTTTAACATATATGTTGTTCTGAGGCTGCTTAGTTCGCTCATATGAAAAATTAGAGTTACGTTTACTACCACCTCTAGAATTTTTGGGGCTAGTCTGAAATGTGTGTTTTAAAATTAAACAGTATTAGAGATGTCGATTTAAAGTTAAGGAAGAAATCCGAGTGTTCATTGAAATGAGAAAAATCATATCTGGAAATTTAAGGCCAGGTAGACATCAACCTGAGTCACTTTTGCAGGAACATGTTATGCTTTACCAAATTGACATAGATATTGAATGGATCTATTTTGGAGTCTGACAGTCCCAGAGTTAAGGAGACGGTGTCCTGTAGTGTCGTAATTGATGAAAATTATGGGCAGAATAGCAGTTCGCTTGCAGCTCTATATTCTTCAGCAATATCTCCTAGTAGCATGCCCTTTTTTCTATCAGTTATAATTCAAAGTACACAAAATAAAATATACTACTTTATCATGAAATCTCTCCTAATAACAGCTGATTTTTTGTCTTTTTAACAAAATAGGTCCTTTATATTAGTTATAATTCTAAGTACATAACACAAGATACCATTAAAAGAATCCAACTATGAAACTTAATCAATCATGGCACTCTGTTGTTGCAAAGGAGGACAGCCATTTCGGTGGGCATTTGCCATTGTATCCCCCATGTTGATGCATGTAAAAAGGCAGTGTTGCTGAACTTTCTAAAAATCTTATGCCATCATATTGTCCCCTTAATGGTGGACAATCTCCAACCAGATCTCCTTAGACCGTCTCCACAGGCAATCCCTTTTTGCTCTCAAAGTCTTCCTTGCATCTGATCTTACATACAAACCAAATTGTAAGGTTATTAACCATGTCCCATTGCTCATGTACATCAATCTGTGATAATCTGCATAGAGTTATGTAGAAGCCAACCATGATCATTAGTTTTCCCTTCAAATTAGCTTTTCATCCAAGGAAGACCAGGCAACTAAACCCTATGGGAAGACATCCCTGTCCATAAAGTGGGAGGCAAACTATAGGCAATGTTCGGAGGTGCAAACTATGAATAATAGCAGCTGATTCTATCTCCTGAATGATGCCCATGTGGACATATAGTTAAGAAATAATCCTGAAATATTATATTACTTGCTATATTCCTACTTAAGAGGAGATGGTCAACAAATCTAAACTTGTCTAAGGTTTGTAGCTAGGCTGGTCAAAATAGAACTGGCGCTTTTAACATAGAATTCTCTTTATACGTCTTAATCCACACATACATGTACATGCATGCTTCTTGGGTCTTATTGATTACATTAACTATATTCTCATTGTTGCATATTTCCTGATTATGAATGCTATATCTCATAGAGCTAATATTAACTGAGACTCTTGTACTGTTCAACACTTTAACCATACCATTATATTTGAGTACTTATACTTGTCTTTCCTTGAACAGGTTAGAAACACTGCCATCGATACACTCTTCATGTCAATAAGCCGGCATGGAAATAAACTATCTTCATCAATGTTAGATCATTGTCTTTGGAAGCTCGTGTTCCCTCTAATTGATACTGTGAGGCGCTTGGTAAGATTAAGCTTCTATTGTCCTGATCAGGTTCTTGTGAGGGTGCTTTTTGAATCGGGCTATTTCTTTTGCATTGGTTGATCACCAGGCTGCAACTTCATCACAAGATGAATGGCAAGGTCGTGAACTGGGAACGGAAGGAGGTAAACCTGTGCACATGCTTGTCCATCATAGGTAAAACATGAATATCTCCTTCTTACATATATGAGAGATCAAGAGATGTTTAATTACTATCTTCTTGCTATGCTTGTTGATTGATATGCAGCCGAAATACTGCCCAGAAACAGTGGGATGAAACTTTGGTATTTGTACTGAATGGAGTTCGCCGGTTGTTAAAGCATCTTTTTCCGCTTCTTCAAGCTCTGAAAAATTTTAAGAAAGGTATGTCTTTCAGAAATTGGATTATCTTTGGTGTAGGAGGATGAAAATCTAATATTTCTTACTGTGTTTTTTTAACGGAATATGCTTTGCAGGATGGGACTTACTGTTTGAGTTTGTAACAGAAAGTATCTTGCATAGTAGCAAAGAAGTGGCATTTGCTGCAATTACTACTCTTCACATAGTGGTTACATCTCATGCAGTGAAGGTGCTGTTTAACGCCTTTCTCTTTGCTTTATAGAGAAGGTTGTTGAAATTAGCATGTACTTTATATCAGTAAAATTTTAACTTCCTGAAAACTAAAGTGAAGAATCAGAATTCTCTGATACTTCATTTTGGTCTTCAGGAAATTATACCTGTATCAATCAGACAAAACTTTGATATTGCATATTGAGATCTCCCTATTCCTGATATCATTCTTAATAATCACTTTCTGGTACCACATTCTGAGATATTTGCAAGCGCTAGGAAGCTAAGGCTGTATATATTGGGTGCTGGCTCATTTCTTTGCAGGGCATTATACCACCAGATTACTTTGAAGTAGCATTTTCGGCATACGAAGAAGCTATAGTCGGCTCTGCTAGTATTCATAGTAGGGTTACTTGCAAAGCTCGGCAAGAACTGATAAGCAATATTGGTAGGATTTTTCCTTTATTCCTTAAAGATGGAGTGGTATCGATATGCATAATGTGTTCTAATCATAAATATCCTGATGACATGTGCAGCTGATCTTTATAAACAGGCTTCTTCATTATATACAGTAGATACTTACATCAGAATGCTTTCTGCTGTGAATGCCTTGGCTCGATCCCCCTTGAATACTAGTGATAACACTACTGTACAGGTATTGTCTCTGCCCCAAGTCTTAGATTTAATATTTTCTGTATTCGGGGACTCAAACATGCCATCTGCAGGAAGGTATTCCATTGGTGCAGCGCACTGTGCTTGAGGTTCTTCCTCTTCTCAAGCCATTGGATGATCATGCAGAGGCCTGGCCTGTGTTTCTCCGACAGATAATCACGTATCTGATGGCAGAGATTACAGAAACTTTTAATGGAAAGGGTGCTATGGCGATCAATGGGCATGATGAAGTTCTGGACGCGGTGAGGGATGGACAGAGTATACAAAACACCGATCCTCAAAATTTACAATCATATTCAGTGAATCAAGAATTTGAACCAGCCCGTTTGTCGAAGAGTTCCTTGACCGACAATTCAAGCCCTCTAGCAGCTGTAAAGTTCATGGCAGACTCAACTTTTGTTGAGAGTGCAGTGACTGTATTGCAAACCTGCTATTTAATGGCTCCTTTCCCAGCAAGGTTGGATGTTCTGCCGGATGTCATTTGTGGTTTGGGAAGGTAAGTGTTACAACTTCATCTGTTGATGTTTAGTGTTATAGCATCCTGCATGCGACGTGCACAATATTATGGGCTGTATTATATTTGGAAATTGGTTAATTGATTTGGGTTTCTTTCACTATACAGATGGAAGCCATGTTAATATTATCCAAGTATGTGCTGTAGGTGGCAGAGCCACATGTAATGTTCAGAACAATATTGGGCTGTATTAATATTAGGATATTATTAACGGAGTTGACTTTCTTTTCCTTGAAAACCAATATTAAGGCAATAATACAAGCATGCCTTCTCAAATAATAATATCCAAATATAATTTAGTCCAAATTATTCTGTATGCAGACCAGATTATATTTTGTTAGTGTCACATAATCTTGAGTGATGTGAGTAGCCCCAACAGAAACGAAGTCTCATTGGTACCTCAATGAGCCAACAGTACTCGAGAGTAGCATTTATGTCAACAAAACCATTTCAGGACATCCAGACAATCATCTGTTGGGAAAATGCGAAAATGTTTTCAATAAGTTAGCATATATCAATAAGTTACCTCCATTCTAATATATCTTGAATGATCTACACATGGACATGATCAAAGTAAGATGGAACAAATATCATGAGAAGTGGATTGACTTTTTCTTTGCTTTATACATCTGGATCTCATGCTGTAAATGGAACCTCAATCATAACATTGTGATAGGTTGAGTAATCATAGTTTAAGTCATGTTCATCTGACAATTGCTCCATCACCCTTGTTGTCATCAATACATCGAGGTAATGATTGCTTGACAGTGATAATGTGTAGGAAGGAAGCAGGAAATAATTTCAGCTGTGTAAAATGGAATTCAGGAATTCGGAATTCCTGTAATGCCATCTAGCTGAGTACATGGTGTCAGTTATTAGATCTTGGACTCCATTGGTGGCTATATTGTCTGTGCCTACTAGATTGTTTGCTCCACCGTATCAAGTATCACTCATAAAACAACACTCACTTTTATGTGCTGTATGAATCTTCAATACTAAGTGAGAGGAATGGGTTTTATAGGTGTATGTGTACAAGGAGAGATTTACCGCATTGTACTCTTTGGAGAGTTTCTGTTTCTGCATTCAACAGTATCCTTGTGCAGGATCTTTCATTGATTTTATCATCTGAGCCTGCACACAAGTCAGACAATGAGGGTGGTCTTGTAAGACCTCGCTTTTGGAAAGAGGTTGCTGATTTGTATGAGACGTTTCTTGTTGGAACTTGTGGTCGTGCATCCTCCGTGAGTTCAAACAGAGTAAGTGAAGACACCCTAAAAGCTGATGAAGCACTAGAACAGAATGTGCTTGATGTTCTCTGCAACCGGGTTTTGAAGCTATGCAAGAATGCTCCTGTTGAGGTATGATCCCATGTTATTCTTTGAATGTCAGATTATTTTTCATTCTTGATTTTAATAAAGTGAAATCAATCAATAACAGGTAATAGGAAGACTTGTACATGTGCTAGATCGTTGTGCATCACGGACGTCAAAACTGCCTTTGGCAAGTTTGCAATTGTTGCCTGCTCACTGCAGCCGATTTTCTTTCATTTGCTTACAGGCACTCTTTAATCTTTCCAGGTGAAAGTTTCTGTAGAAATTTATTTAATGCCTGCCTCCTTTGGCTACATTTTCAAGAGAATAAATAGTTTAGAATAGTCCAGTTATGAGTCTCTTCAGTCACAAGGAACCCTGTACACATCCCCTACGATGATTGATATGGACACTATAAGTATTTGTTTGAGAATCTAGGATATAGGAGTTTTTGAATGAGATTTAAGGATTATTGAGCTATATGTAAAATGTGTTTACAGCACATGGCTGGGTTTGTCAATTCTTTTTTGTCTAATTCATGAATTCACTCTTAGCTTTGTCCCCCCCAAAACTCGTCTGCATCATTCCCTTTGAGCATATATGAAAATTTCTGAGTGTGGAAGTCATTCCAGGTTGTAAAATCATAATTTCTCCTGTTATGCATATGCAGGTATGATACGTCTCCAGAGGTTTTCCCCAGTACTTCAGTAAGCAGAGTGGCGGTGCCTGTCTTGGTTGCTCGTTGTGATTTTATTCTTCGCCAGTTCTGTAAGGATGAAAATGATCAAGGTAGAAATCTCAATGTTTTCACTTTCTCTGAATTATCTTTATTAAGTCTTCATTGATATTTTGTTTCTGTTTGACCATAAGCAGGAGACATCCCTCTGCCATCAATAAGAATTGATGAACTGTTATTGCTACTTAAAGAACTTGCAAGATTGACACTGCATCCTGAAAATCTAGCAGAGTACAAAATATCAATGCATGCTATGAATGGGCAACCACTGAAAATGGAACGAGGCCACCTTGTTGTGCTATATGGATCACTATGCGAATTAGTTATTACAAGGTATGATTCTTAGCTTAATAGATCAAGTAGCGTAGGTATTATTTTGTTGTGACATGATAAACATCGAAGTTGCTGCAGTTAGTGTGTGTCGTTATGCCATAATTGTTTGTGTAGTTGGGAATATGTCAAGCATAATCACAAACAATCTTGGCCA
>JBBBWG010012691.1:3190-19360 GCA_037176905.1 Azolla pinnata
CCAATTGTGGTAGAGCCTCCTTAATCCAAGAAGAAACGACCCATCAGGCTGGATTGCAATAGGCTAGCTAGCAAAAAACCTAAAGAATCATCCTCTCATTTTGAACTCCATTATAATAATTTGTAAAAAATCGATTTATGATCCTATTTGAGCCTCAAATAAAGGATGACTATCGGGCTAAATAAGCTCATGTTTCTAGTCTTTGAGAATAATTTGATGAGAGCAACCCTCCCAAGGTTAAGGCATATAACAACAAGAGTTCCCAATATTTGAACATCAAAACTGGGGCCCTTTAAAATACTTGCGTAACAATAAAACTCATGACATACCCTCATAACCTTACTATTCATTGACAATTTCAGGCCAAGTAATGCTTTCAAGTGACTACATGTGTTTGCATCGAGAGTACGTAATATTGCGCAAACACTACAACAGAATAATTCGGTGAAGCACCACCGGCATTAGAAAAATTTTACAATAAATATTAGCTTAATGACAGTTATTTACCTTTTAAAAAGGCAAGGAATTATATTCAGATATATGAGTTCAACAGAGTTGTGTACGTAAACACACGAAGAATTTATCCATCGGATGTATTAAGACTGTTGTGATTGATGATTTCCCCACCTTTTACATAAACAATGTAAATTGCCTACATTCCTATTCAATCATATGCGCCTCCATACACCGCTTTTTACCAACTCTTACCCTAATGCCAATCCATGTGAATACAATCGAACTATCCCCGAGGGGCAAGCCTTCATCTCTCTCTGCAGAGACACGCACACGGGGAAGCTTCTCGCACTCAAGATCGCCCCATTGCAAGATCCACAAAGAAGAAAGAAACAGAGCTCTTGAACAAGAATATTTTTGACCTAATAACAACAAAGAAAAAGAGAGCTCAACAATGAATTACAATACACCACAAATTTCCACACATTGCTTCCATGAGAAATGTCACGGTAAACCCTTCGGGATGTAAGTTTGACTCAAAGCATAGCGTGTACATCTTTAAGGAGGAATTCTAATACAAACACAATTTTCACACTACTTCCCTCAGCACTTCTCTGGAGCCAACCCCAAAGCCTAACATTACGATGTCAACTATCTTAAGTCTAATTAATCACAATCAAGAGGCATAACAAAAAGCAGCACGAAGATGTAAAAGCAAAGAATCGGTTCATTTTCCATTGGCCATGGATGCTACTCTAATTATTAATGTTCTGATCCAAAGTTTTGATTCTCATGTCTCTTCCCTTCATGTTTTGAAGAATGTAGATCGTTATTGTGTAGATATATTGGCTCCTTCTTCAAAATTAGTATTTATAGCATAAATACATTCATGGTTGCAACGTAGATTGACATGCATGTATTAAGTTTTGTTGCGAAGCGCATTGATCCAAATCTACTAAACGTATTACATTTGAATCAGAACAAACTGTGGTTGATTCTAATATTTACCGCATATCCATGAAAAACATAAACACTAGAATGCATACCTCTTCAGCAACTTAGCGATGGAGAACGCCGCTTCTTTTCCCCTCTCGAATCGAGACCCGAACCAAACCGTTCAACAAGGAAGATTCGCGTTCAGTTGTGAGACGATCCAGAGCACATGCTTCGCACAATTCAACATCATCCGAGGGCCATTCTATCCTAGCAGATACTGCTCCACATACCTTCTGAAAAGTGATTAAGAAATGGTGGAATCGACCGAGAAAATCTAAGTCAGGGGTAGGTAGATCATAAGCGGAACCTGCATAAACACAGATTGATGAATCCGGAAGACCAAGGCAGCTGCAAAACTAGAAGAGTTGAAATACATACTGTGGATTTGTTTGCTCAGACTACATTGGATTTCTTCTCCTTCCCCCCTGGATCTCGCGATGGGAGGTCTTGAGTGCCAGGAGATTCCCCGTGCTGTAAGGCGCTGCATCAGCAGAGAGGTACGGAAGCTTGGCCTTCCCCACCTTTCGTGTCCTTAGCTATGGGATCCTCTTCTACTTGCCTTCTCTCCTACTTCTTCTTTGTTTTTTCATCTTCTTGCTTTCATACTTCTTCTTTGTTTCTTCCTTGTGATTCCTGGATTAGGATCAAAGCACGGAAGGTTAGGGTTTGAAGCCATGGCCACACATCAGGAGCGTTCCTAGGTTCCAGCATCGCTTCTAAAAGCCACGCAACCTTGAGGTTCCACCTGCATCCCCGACCTTAAATAAACCCTGAACCCACAAGTCTCTTGTTCTGCATCATAGCAAGCCCTAAACCATGCAGATGTTCATAGCATTTGTCTGAACCATAGCTCTCTATCTACAACTAATCAGCAAGTTTTCTCTGCTTTATTTGCAAGTAATCAGAGACATTCCCATTAACAATCACGTACAAAAGATCAACATTGGTGGCATGTGCCTCAGAAATTCCCACAGCAACTGGATTCCTACACACAGCATCAGAATGCCAAGATCAGCTGAACTGAGTGATTTTGCATTATTAGCCACACTGATCATCTAATTAACAGCGTAAATCAAGTAAATCCCTTAGTGTGCTGGATTTTACATTTCCTTCCCTGAGGAAGTGAGTGAATAACTTGCATGCGTCAGAAAACAGCACACTAGTATAGGAATTTCATCAAATAGAATCAGCATGAAAGCACTAGGCTGAACTGATTTGATTTTGCTTTTATACCTGATTACACATTCCTTCATTTGTGAAGGGCGACCAGAAAGGGATGAAAAGTTCATATAGGATAAAACTTGTCCCAAAAAATAACATTCTAGGGGGGCCACAACTTGTATCCAAGCGTCCACAAGCCACAGATAATAACCGCCTAAACGAGCTTGAATCCTTTCAACCTTACAGTACGAGCATCTACATAATATACTGAACATTGCTTCTTTTCTAATAATTAGGATCCTTCAAGCCAGCTTTTTTCAGCATCATGTGCAAATCCTGCAAAGAAATAAACAGAAAAAGCATGGTCAAAAAGAAAAGCCATCATTGCATCAGCCACAGGACAAAAAGTTTTGGTGTGTCGAAGTGCATTACTTTCTAAACACAGAAATATATATATCATGATCGAGTTTAGGTCCTCTGATTTAAGTTCCGGGAGTTCTTCCGGATTATGGATTTAATGACCTATTAATTAAATCTAGACTAGTACTATTGGGTCCCATATGTACATTTTGTGCGATTGCATTCTTTACAGGTTTTATAAGGACTCCTCTCCTTAGGATCACCACTGAGTTCTCAGCATAGAATCAACACCAATCTCTATGCGTTTGATCCAATCATCTATGTAGAGTCTTATCAGATATCATAATCGTCCATATAATGTGTGTATATGCATCTACATTTATGTCCATAGATGCATATGCCAGAAGCAAGTGTATCTAAGATGTATATGCATGTATTTTGGAACCTATATGTCACGCTCGTCTGCTTGTGTACATAACACAAGGTTATTTGTCAGAGCACATCACATCAAAAATATCTAACCCATTAAAGCAATTAAACTCTACGCAAGATGAACACCATGCAATAATTCATTATAGCATACCAACTCGTCTAAACCTTCCTAGGGGCAGTCTTCACATTGTTTCTTGCCTTCAGTACTGATTGAGGAACAATCCTTTTCTCTCTTTTGGAAGTACATTGGCAAAGAATATCCCAAACACTATTTAGTGACTTCATTGTGATTTTTGTTATTGGCATAGCTGGAAATTATCCACCTTGAAACACTTCAACAGTAAGGAAGTTGGGAAGGTTTCAGAATCACATGGTTCTCTTGTTCCAAAACCATTGATTATTTTCACAACTTCAGTTCAAACCTCTTCAGTTGTTTCCTCTCATAACAAGTAGACGTCACAAAGAGGACCAATACAAATGGACTAACTTATTGTCTGCAGAAAAGAGCATAGACTTACCTCATCTGCTGTGGCAGCCGTAACTGTTCCAGTCCACAAGTCTTCTAACTTGTAATATCCTCTTGATTCTTCATCAAGAATGTGAATAATCACGTTTCCTATCATATTGAAGGAAGCAGAGAGCTTAATAATAGAGAACATGTAGACCTTTAACATATTCAAACAAATCATGGCAATACTGTTTTACCACAATCTACCACCAGCCATTTTCCTCCTACTTGCCCTTCTATGGTTGGGTATAGGGAGGATTCAACTTGCTCCTTCTTCTTTATCTATGCCAAAATATAGCCAATTTAAGTCACTTTACATCCTTGAAACACGATTCTTGTGGTTACATCCTCTATGCTAAAACTTAAGAAAACTGAATTCTTATTCATTGTTCTTTATGAGAAGTTAGAGGTTCGGCATTTGTCAGAATACAATAGATGATGAGGAAACAAGGTAAATCAACTCAATACTTAGAGTAAACCCACGAACAAAAATATTAAGATCTAAGTTAATTGGATGGGCAATGCAATTCCTGTTACATTGTAATAGAAACCCTATTCTTCATTTTCATAGTTAAGATAGCTCAGGCATACCCATGATGTAGGAGATTAAAAGAGAAGCATTTGTGTCCATGATCAGAAAGATGATTTGAGGTAAGCCTGCTATGCCACATGTGATTGCCATTAATCATAATGAAGTCTGTAACAAAAAAATCCTTCTTACATAATGTTTGGGGCCTTTTCACATGACTTTCGAAAGCTGTTACAGAGACTCCACACTCCAAACAATTTCCTGATAATATGGACTTCATAAAAACATTTTCTATAGATATATAAACATTTCTTTATGTGAAGCTACCAGTCCCATAATGATAGCTTGAATTTCTTGAAGTCAAAGATAAAACTGTTAGCATCTATTCACTCTGAGTACAGTATTATATGTAACATAAGTGATTGTGTCAGCTGACATAAGTGACTGTCTGGAACATGAACTTTTAAGGATGTCAAAGATAAAAACTCACCTTATACACCAAAGCATCAGCAATACCACGAACGTGCCTATCAGAAATCCCCGTTGCAACAACCATTGTATCAGTCCATTCACATCGATCACTCACAGAAAAAATCTGCACATCTCTTGCACGAACTTCTTCTAGAACTTGTTTAATTTCATCTATAGTCAGCAATTCTGTAGCTCCATTTGAAAACCCATCATCTTCTATGCTTTCGATCACATATCCATCTTGAAGCATTTCCTGCTTGGACATTCACCAGCTCAACATAAACCATGAAACAATGCAAGTCACACCAACATCATCAAGCTAAAAAGTGCAAGAAATGTAGCATAAAGGAAATTTATACCATAATCATTTCCCACAAAATATCTTATCAGCAATAAATTTTGCAAAAATATAGAATAGCATTGGTTTCCGCCTACAAGCTCATGTTAGAGAGTAATTGTGCACGTATAGAATGGTTCTTATAAACTTTTGTGGAAGTAACTGGAGTAGAATTAACAAGTTAATTTAGGAATAAGTCATTAAAGCTAAATTAAACTTCACGATTAATAACAAGTTGATTAGGTGTAAATCATTACACTTAAATTAAGTTTATAGATCAACAATAAGTTAATTTAAGTGGAAATCAGAGCAAACCTCACTTATTGCACTTTTTTGAATATGATATGAAGAACTCTTCGATAAAGCTTTTCTTGCACAATTATATTCTGAGAACAATGTATCTTATTATCAATTCAATTCTTGCATGTTGATGGCAGAGAGAAGAAAAAGATCTCTCTATGATTTAACTGCTTAAATGAGTTCATATACTAACCTCAAAATGTCGAGAAAAACGCTAATAGATAAATATTACATGCAGTTTTTACAGCATCTTTTGACCAGAAATCACAAGCTATGAGGCTACAACAAGGTACACTGATGTTTTCTAAGGATTTCATAGCAATCAACTTGTTAAATCTCTCGTTAGTATGAGTGTTCTAACAAATACCAGCTTCAAATTCCAAACGACGTAGAATTAACTATCCCATATGGCTGAACTCAAAAGCAATTGTTCTTAATTTGTCAAAATATTCTAGCTCCCTTCTTCCTGCACTCTGTTTTAGCTAGATTTTAGCTTTCAAATCTGCATTTTTAAGCACTTAATTTTCTTTCCTATCTTCTATTTAAAGTATCCCAGTTCTTTCACATTGCTTACCTTAAATTTCTCGCATTGTTTCTTCAACATTTTAGTTTTTTTTTTCTGTTATAGCTTTTATCTTTCCTCTACCTTCAAGTCATCAGAGACATTGGACAGGTCGACTCCGTCATCTTCATCAGCTTCCATTTCGTGTTTGTCTACCTCATCAAGATCAGACTTGAGATCTGTATCCTCCTCCACCACCTCCTCCTCCTCCTCTATGTTCGAAGTCAAGCCGGTATCATCGTCAGCATCAAGACTCGATAAAGACTCTTCGTCTCCTTCTGATTTAGAGAAAGATGCTCCTTCCTCGCCTTCTAATCTGGCACAACATTCTGCCTTTCCTTCTCCGCTCACTTGTGAGACAGACTCCTTTCCTTCTTCTTTGACTCTTGATACTGAATACCCTACCCCGCCTTCCACTATGGGGTGAGAATCCTCTCTCTCCCGTTCCAGGGGAACGTCGATACCTCCTTCCGATTCCACACCTCGATGAAGCTGATGATCATCGGCGGCGGTGCGATAGCTCTCTCTGCTTGAAGCGGAGTCCGAAAGGCTTCTCCCGCCATAGAAAGGTGTGCCCTTGCGATCAAGGAAGCGGAAAGAATGCAGGCAGAAGGGGCGGATGCTGGACTTGCGAGAAACGGCAAGGGGCGACGAGACTGCGTACCTCTGGCTGCGGTAGGAGTCGGATGGCGGAGCTACGGCAGAGAATGAGGAGGAAGAAGATCGACAGAGCGGTCGTCTGCGGGTTCTGCGTAGAAATTTCTGGAACATGGCCGCGAAGAAGAGAATGTCTGCAGGTCAAAATCCCAAAACCATGTTTTTGTGGGTTTAGGGTTTTAGGAGTAGGGTTCTCCTAGGGTTAGGGTTAGGGTTTAAGGGTTAGGGTTAGGGTTAGGGTTAGGGTTTAAGGGTTAGGGTTAGGGTTAGGGTTAGGGTTTAAGGGTTAGGGTTAGGGTTAGGGTTAGGGTTTAAGGGTTAGGGTTAGGGTTGGGGTTTATGATCAAAGGTTTAGGGTTTAGGACTAAAGGTACCAGGCCTAATTAGGGTTTAGGGTTGAAAGGCGTTTAGGGTTTAAAGACCCATGGGTTTTTGTTTTTAGGGTCCGAGTTTAAGGTTCGGGGTTTTTAGTTGAAGGGTTTATGATCAAAGGTTTAGGGTCTAGGATTAAAAGGTACCATGCTTAATTTGGGTTTAGGGTTGAAAGGCTTTTAGGGTTTAAAGACCCATGGGTTTGTGTGTTTATGGGCCGAGTTTAAGGTTCGGGGTTCTCAGATGAAGGGTTTATGATAAAAGGTTTAGGGTTTAGGTTAAACTATATCGGGCTTAATTAGGGTTTAGGGTGGAAAGGCTTTTATGGTTTAAAGACCCACAGGTTTTTGTGTTTAGGGTTTGAGTTTAAGGTTCGGGGTTTTCAGCTGAAGGGTTTAGCGATTATAGGGTCTGGTTTCTGAGTTTAGGGTTTAGGGTTACTACAATATAAGTTTGTTGACATCAAATGGTCGCTGACATCAATAATCAGACCCCAAGCTCCTCTATATTCTCTCTTGTTTCCCTGTTACTGCCCACAATGTCTCGCATCAAGAGAATCCAGACCAAAAAACAGCTACATGCCATGAAAATTCTCGATGGGTGAGAAATGACTCTATGGGGATTTTGTCCGGAGAAGGATGCAAATGGAAGAAAGAGCACACGAACATGTTCCAAATCGATGGAAGGACTAGAATATTTTTGGCGCTACGATTGGGCATACCGAGGATCTGAAACCACCACCAAAACCGAATTTGTTGCTCACAACTAGAATAGCCTTCACCAAAGGATGGGTTTAGGGTATGAACACAAATCCTAGCTCTTTACAACACCAATTAAGACACAATGTGCATCGAATCAGATTCGTAGAAAATTTAAGCGCGACATAGTGGGTGCATTTATAGGCACTCGTAGAGAGTGTTCCCCACAGTCAGATCTACAAACCTACCACTACTACATCATCTTCCGCCCATGTTCTGATAGGTGTATCAGTTTCTTCTATTTTGTCATTGACAACTTCAAACAACTTGATTGCTAGCATCAGTGTGTGCTAGGGCTTCACCTCTTTAATCGAATCGAATCTGTAACTAAGTTCCCGATTTTGAAACGAACGTCGATGGTCTCATCAACCCAGAACCTTCTAGCCGCAGGGATATTTGAATCAAACATAAATTTTACAATATAAATCAGCATCGAATATGGTTGGTTCGTCCGCAATCTTGCATCTGATGATTTGTTTGGAGTTAGAAATAGTAGATCTCAACATATGGCCGATTAAGGACTCCGAATAAAAGGGTTTTTCAATTTCTTGGGTAGTACTCCAAATTGAGAAGTTAGATATGGAGTGTTACAAGTAGGATCCAACAGCTAGATGATCTAATACATCCAGAAAACCTCATCTATACAGAGAAAATGTTAAGTAAGAAGTTTATCAAGCCAAACACTAGACTGAATGCTGGAAGCTGGAAGCAAGGATAAGAGCATACCTGTTCTATGAGGATCTCAATTGGATCAATAACAAGACTGAGCTGCCAGAAGCATAGTTTCACCATTGTTTTACCATATTTAGCAAAATGCAGCTTCATACTAGCAAAATACACAGTGGAGAGGTTTCTTCACACTCGAGTAGAAACTCTTCACGAAAAATTCTATGGGCAAAACGGTCACGGCGAGGGGCAGAAAGAAAAAGAAAAACAAGTTTGAACAATAGAAATAAAGAGAAACAGAGAATAGTTTTCTATAGTCAAAGAAAATATCCTTTAAAAAAGAGGAGTGGCACAAGAAGCGAGCTGTGTAAAAGGAAAAATATGGCAGAACAGAAAAGAGGAAACATTGAATTGAGAGACTGGGAATGAGCCTCACTATGATGGCGATATTCTTCATTACGAGTTCCAAAACTTAAGCTTGTGGCGGGATCCATGACATCATATAGATACAAAGAGCCCATGAAAGATTTTAGTCATCATCTCTGAGATGCATCCGGCGTCAAGATGTGATTCAATTTCTGAAGCATGACTTGCTGTGCCATTCGGACACCTTCCACCGTTCCAGTTATGGTTACTTTGCTGAAATACCACAGAAGAGAGAAAATTTCAATGGATCACCTATATCATATAAGCTGAAACCTCAGAAGAGAAACACCTTACCGATCATTTGTGCCGGGAACATAATCACCCCGATCTGAAATCTTAATTCGGACACCAGTTGTCTGAAAATTACAACGAAGGTCAAACATTAGTTGGCAGAATAAATTTTTTAAAACAAACCACAAAAAATAAACTAGTTGTACAACCACTCCCAACAGTAAATACCTGCTGAATATCCGTTATTATCTTTCCACCCCTGCCAACGATAGCACCAACTTGCTCATCAGGTATGGTAAAATTTGCAGTGGTTGATGGTGATCCTCCTGAAATCATCGGTACTCCCACAGAAGATGTTTGTACTGGAATCCCTGATGGTATGATACCCTGTTTTGAAGAGTGAAGGTCAGCATAATATGAATAGGAGAGATTTGCATGACATTGCTCATTTTCATATTGATATTGAAGCCTAAAGCATACATATAGCCCACCTTCAGCCGAAAGTCATCATTCATACCATTACGCAATATCGGTCCCCTTCCATAGCCCATCGATGGAAATCCTGTTGTAGTAGGACCACGCAATCCCACTACATTTAATGCTAAACCTGGGTGCTTATCATTTCATAAACAATGTTTGACCATGATGCAGTACAAACGGTAAACGATGAAATAATATCATATCCCTACCTGTATATGAAAGTGATGTAGAAGAATATTGATGATAATTTGGATCTTGAGAAAGCTTTGTTACTATAAGTGCAGCAGCACGCAGTTGCTGGTCTAAAGTGCCAGTAATTGTGACAATGCGATCATTGACTCCTGGAAGACTCTGTTCTAGAGGCGAGAGCTTTATGCTTGCATTTGACTCCTCAACAAAAGATCTCCATAATTTTGAAGCACAACCAAGCATACGAGGTAAGAAATCAATGAATAGAAGCAAATCAAATGCTAATAATGAAAAAATAAAGTTACTTCAAATTATATATTATATACAGAAAAATTTAGAATTTCACATGACATATTCTGCAGTTGAGGACAAAATGAATTCCTAAATAGATGTAGAGTTTCTATACTGAGACATGAACTTATAGAAAAGAATATTGATATTTTTATCAGGACCATTTCATGGTCCCTCTCCACGTGTAATATTTAGACAATAAGGTAAACTATCGCAATCAGTTCCTCATAAGAACTTTATTCTTCTCAGTGTCAATACCAGGAAGACTATCCTGGCTTTTTTCAGTGTTATATTGTACCTGATGTGGAGAATGGTTCACTATTAAGCACCCATTCTCAGAGTCACTCTGTCAGAAGTCAAGATCAAGACTCGAGTATCAAAGCCTCAGGTTTACCTAAGATTTGAAAACAAGTTTCATGCAACAAATATTCCACTCATAATGGTGTACCACAGTGAAATGTAACATCCAGATTACAAAAGAACACATGAGGGCTACACATAATTGCATAATTAGACATCAATCACCCCTGAGCTTTCAGCATTGATTGCAGAAATTTTTACACATCACAAAGGGGAATTACATAATTGTTTGCAATCTCGTATGATATAGGTTTTCGAACATCAACGAAAGCCACATATTCTATCGTAAAAGTTAGATACTTCTTAGCATATAATAGATTACTTTTTCTATTTCTCTTTATCACATTTATCTTATCTGAGGAAGGGAGCCAAGATTACCACTGTGAATTATCATTCAGAATCAATGACCCTCCATGTGGTTATGACTTTGTTCATGATACTATATTCCTAAGTTTTTCTGCAAGTTTATCCTGGTGGAAAAGTGCAGAAACAGGCTTAATGCAGAAGTCAATCCATATTTTATCTCATATTGGACGCAGAAATAGCTGCAGTGTGGAAATACATGAGCAGTTAAATAGCTGAGGGATTACTGCAGTCACCTGCATCAGATTGGCTCTAGATTTATTTTCAAGTTTCCAGTCAAAGAAACGTCAATCATCCATAGTATACTTCTGAGCTTGAACTTGACACGAGTACTAAAGCATCAACATCAGGCAATCAACCATTATGTCACTCTGGGGTCCAAGCTTATGCCCGAGGCATCATTGACAGTGATAATAGGTCCAATTGACCCTTGTATAACAAGACTCCCAAAATATACATAATTATCACATGCAGGGATTGAAATCACATGCCCTTAATTCCTTTCTTCTTTCTCTGTTTTTGCTTCATTATTAACTATGGAGTAATGCTGCCATCATCTATTTTATCATTTCACTTGTCATTCTTTTGGTATCACTTCAAATAAAACTTTGTTTCGTTGCACATATGTTTTGTTTCTGATCATAAATGCATGAAAACATCATATCCAACAAATTCGGCAGAACTACGATCATAGATGGAAAAGGAATGTGGATCTAGCAACACAATTACTTTAGAGCATGTCAACATACTTTATTGTTGCACCAGCTTTGCCAATAATTGCTCCACACACAGGATTTGGAACAATAAGCCTGACCTGGTTTGGTTTCATATCTTGACTGTTATCCTTCTCACCCTATTTGAGAAGCACAAACATATGACTTGATTCAAAACAAAGAGCAGAGCAAATTGTGAGTAAGCTCAAGAAGATCTACGACAAAAAGTTTTTACCTCACTGATTATCTTTGAAAGAATAAGATGGAAAGCTGTCAAGACTTCTTTAATGGCACCACTAAGAGAGATTATCCGGTCGGATGTCCCTGGGAAATATTCATGATTCCTGGAAAGCTGAATTCTAGCACCTGACTGAGTTTGAAACTCGTTAATGGTAGTTCCGCCTTTTCCAATTACTGATCCTGCAGCTATATTTGTGATAAGGAATCGAAGGCTTGATTTCTCCGCGAAGTCTGTAAGATAAACATGTTACCATTGTAAACAAAACAATATACTAAATCCGTTACCATTTTCCTTCTTTTTGATCCATGCTTATGTTTTCTTATGTGGAAAGCAGAAAGTTAATAAAGGATGTATGTCTCAAAATACCAGCTTCTATTTGTTCCAGTCTAAAATAGACTCTTTGTGTGATTCTAGTACAGTGCTGTTCAGATTTTTCTGCTAGAACAATCAGAAAACACAAACGTCTTCTTTAATGGACACACAATGCCTACCAGAGCTCTCATTCCAAAAGAAAGCATTCATCTCTTCATTGATTAAGAGCTCCCCTAAAGAACCAATCTATCCCTCGCCATACAACCTCTACACCTACATTCTTGACAATTTTAATGCTTGGTTTTGTATGGGCTATCAAACCTTAGACTCGCTCATAAGCATTCTTGGTATCGCATAAGGATGCCAAATCTCACCAGCTTTGTTGATTTATACATTACTGAAGCTTTTGAAAGGAGGATTGAAGATGTTACAATTAAAAAGAGTTAACATGTTTTTGATCAAAATGATGTTCTGATTTGTAAGCACATTAAAATATGCTAAAAGCACACCAGGACAAACTAAGACAGAACAGATCAATGAAGACAACACTTGTCAAAAGCTCAAAGGCTAAATAAAAGAAGTAAATGCTGTTGTAATTATAGCCATGCAAAAAGATTGTTGAGACACTTGTCAAAAGCTCAAAAGAACCCTTCACATACACTTCTTAGAGTCGCGTGCAAAACAAACTTGAATCGAATGTAATAGGTACAACCTTAGGGATCAACTAAAACGCTCATTTGAGTGGTTCGAGGCTACAATAAGAGAGAAACAGGTTGCCTTGGGACTTTAGACAGACCCGTATAACTTCATAGTTGACATCAATAGATTTGAAAGTTTTGTTGCCTCGCCAAATGATAATGGAAGGGGCAGTTAGTTCCTTTTAAATAGCTCAAATCCAAGGCTCTAAAACCACCTCTTTCCCTCTTGTCACAGGTCACAGGTCACAATGGTTTATCCAAGTCTTAAGGTAACTCATAACCCACTTATCCAACCCATCAACCATTATATTAGCAGGTCCCTTCAGTGGTAAGCTAGATTAGTTCTTGAAGTCATGCCTATAACAGCAAGATTTGAAGAAAGTGCTTAAAGAAACAGGCAGGTGTGAATGGACAAATCCCTCAAAGGCAGGACCTTTTCCAGAAAAGCCAATGTTCAGAGTTTAGGATTTAATGCTCACAGTTTAGAGCTGAGTTAGAACGATGTGAAGCCTCAAACTTTCACACATTAGACTACATGTTGCATCGAAAGAAATCATATTTTTCTCTGAAGAAGTAAATCTCAGTTAAAAACCATTTCTTGTGTGTCATAACTACATCCTTCCAAAGTGAGGTAATAAATCGAGACATACCGAGCCAAACTCATAAGCTATAAATACATTTCCCTTGGCCTTTTTAGCAAAACCATTGTTTTAAGCTTAGGATTTCGTGGTAAGTTAGAAAGATATGGAGTTTCATCTTTCGCGCATTACAGTTGACAAGTTGCAATGAGCTTCAGAACCATCTTCTTCTCCCAAATGGTAAGACCCATCAGCTGCTCATATATTGTCATCAACAAGCTCGACAATCTACGGATTACACTTCCACAATGCTCTGCTTTCAATCACTTTCACAAATCCTTTCCATATTTCACAAATCCTTACCATAAATCTGCAAATCAATCCAATCCCTATCGACATGCCAGTATTCTGTTCCACGTGCATTACATGAAAATGTTTCACCACTGATTTCATAGATCATGTCTCTCCCTCCCTCTCTCCCTCCCTCTCTCCCCCTCTCCGTCCCCCTCTCCCTCTCCCTCTCCCTCTCCCTCTCCCTCTCCCTCTCAAACAGCGACGGACTAGTGAAACTTTCAACTCAGGGCACCTCCGCAAGTATGTATGCACACAAACGCAGAGAAATCACATGCATTGTGCACGCGCAAACGTCTCTAGACTGCATAAAGTATGGAGACAGAAAGAAGACCGGAACACCGGAGACGAAGAGACCAAGGGGGGGAGGGGGGGGAGGGAAACAAACCTGAGGAAGATGGAGGAGAGGCAGTCGGAGGATGTGGCATCAGAGAGTCGGAATCGGTGCGATGATGATCGTCAGGCGACCGCGAAGGATCCATGGCGGAGGAGAGAAGCCGAGAAGGGGGGAGAGAGAGAGAGAGAGAGAGGGAGAGGGAGAGGGAGAGGGAGAGGGGGAGCACGGCTCGGGGGGGAGAAGATCACGAGGAAGAAGAGAAGGGGGTGGGGGGAGGAGGGGATCGATGGCGAGATCTGCGCAGGATGCAGCAGAAGGGCATCGTTTCCCTGCGCAAGGGGCGGAGCTTCTTCTTCTTCTTCTTCTTCTTCTTCTTCTGGTCTCTTCTGAGACCCGTTCAGGAAGCGCAGCGCATCGCTGTCTCCTTCTCCGTCTCCTTCCTCTTCCTCCTTCCTCTTCCTCTTCCTCTCTCTGCAGGTTCTCTGTACAGGAAAACCACAGTATTCCTGCATATACGTACGTACGTGCGTACGTACGTCTACACATCCGTATATACGTTTACGTATACGAATACGTACATGAGGCCCTCTTCCATATTTAGAGCCATCTCCAAAACCAGCTCTACTATGTATGCACACATATGTAGAAGAGAGATGAGAGAGAGAGAGAGAGAGAGAAGGGGCACAAGACTGCTGCACACTTAACTCGGTTCGTGTCTGTTCTTGCGAGTGTTTTGCCTCCGTTCTGTTCTGTTCCGTATCGTGCTGTTTCTGTTCTGCTCTGCGTTTTCGCGCTTTGCTCCTGGAGGGAGAATTACAGCTGCAGCAGCTAGCAGAAGCCGGGAATAGAAGAGATGGCGATTCGCACTCAGCATCGAATGCATGCGATCCAGACGAGAAGAAGAGAGAAAAAAAAAACAACAAAATCAAAACATGACGGCAGCACCGCAAACAAGTAAAAAACGAGTCGGAAGTATCTGCAGTCTTCTTTGCATTTGTTGCTGGATTCTTCTCCTACCTTCTTTTGCTTCGGCTATTTTCTACTTCTCGAGCGTGATGACGAAAGGCCTCGCCGCGTGATCGATGCTCCCATAACTTCTGCAGACCTAACCAACCAATGCCACCCCCCCCCCACCTCTGGTGATGATCTGTACATTCCAGCGTTTTCGAGCTTCTCTGTAGCTCGCCCATTTTTGTAGTAGCGCGAGAACCAACTGCCCCCCAGACCCTCCCCCAACCTTTTTTTCTTTTTTCTTCCAAAGTTATGTACATCCCCCTTAGGACCTTCTTGAGCCCATATGTATGTATGTATGTATGTATGCAGAGGAAAAAAGAGCGCCAGGGTCTTCTCGCCCCCTTTAAGAATAAGACGGATCGATCGCCCTTCTGTTCTACGCATAAATCATCTCTTTGTAATCTAATCGGATCGAGAGCGCAGAAGAATTTCAACACTTTTCCGCGTCCCCCTCCCCTTGTGTTTTCTTTTATTGAGGGGAAAAAAAAAAGATCATTCAACAAGACACCCCTTTGTGGGAGGGCACGTCTTGTACATGACCCTGGGGCTCAAAGGCCCGGGTTCACACACGAGAGTGTTAAAAAAAAAATCACAATCCTGCATGATGATATTGGAACACAACATCATTGACCACGGAAATACAGGGGTTGGGAGGTGTCTAGACGTCTTGATCAGTGTGAACGCGGCCCCAAAGTTCGGGGCCTTTTATGAGATTTTGCGATTGCGTCGTTGCCATTCGTTTCGCACTCGCTTGTCTCACTGTAGCTACATCTTCCATCATCATCTTTGCATGTTGTTGTGCTTATCTTTTACTCGATCTTTGCTTGTCGCCCGAAAGCCTTTGCATTAAGTCGTCTGATCCTCAATCGCGGTAGCACTTTGGAATCCATTACGATCTTCCCCTGAGTTGCATTAGGTCAATGGAATCGTCTATCCTTAGGCTTGTCCTGCCTTAATACCGCATTGTGTCTGCACTGATGAGGCCATTTCGCTTTGGTAATGTATCGACAATCAACGAACATTA
>JBBBWG010012702.1:0-19349 GCA_037176905.1 Azolla pinnata
TCCAAGTCTTCCGAATCGATTTTTCCCTTCTTCTCGCACTCGAAGACCGTTGGCCAAAATCCAACTCCAGGCTTGATCGTCTTCAAATTCTCTCTTCCAACGCTTATCCCGGCTGATGCAGCATAGTGCATAGCCTCCACATGCCTTCCGTCTTCCATTTCGACGATCTTTTTCAGCCCGGCTCTTCCTAAATTAACCCGCAACGGCTTTCGGGTCTTGCTTGCTAGAAGTCACAAATGAGCAAATGGAGGATATGATTGAAGACCTGCATCACTCAACACGTCGGTAAGGATCTAGACGTCACTCACTTCAATGTCCGACTTCAAACTTCTTGATTCTTTTAGATGCTACTAGAGCACCTATATATGATGGAGCTAGCTTCTTAGAGCTATGAACATCGAGAGAGATTATGAATCTCCAAACATCATATGGATGGAATAATGCAAACGTAGATATATTGCTCAGTCTCATGGTGAAGATGTTACCGCATCCTCATTGTCTAATAGTTTCACGTGAAGAGGCAAGAAAGTAGATGATCACGTTGCATGGGCTCGACTACCAAAGAATCCATGCATTTATCAACGATTGTGTTATTCCGAGGAGAATTATTAAATCTTACCGAATGCTCAAACTGTGAAGAGGCAAGATATCCACCGGATATAGCATCAATGCAAGTTTCTCGCAAGGTTAGTCCAAAGCTACAAGTGCAAGTTCAATGTTTTCACAACATTGCTGATTGTTACAAAGTTGTTGCAAACTTGCTACGACTTTGTTGCAAGTTTGCTGCGAGTTTACTGCAAGTTTGCCAGGAGGTTGCTGCAAGATATTGACCAGATATATCATCAATGCAAGTTTCTCGCAAGGTTAGTCCAAAACTTCAAGTGCAAGTTCAATGTTTTCACAACATTGCTGATTGTTACAAAGTTGTTGCAACCTTGCTGCGACTTTGTTGCAAGTTTGCTGCGAGTTTACTGCAAGTTTGTCATGAGGTTGCTGCAACATAGACGTGAGTTTGCTGCAAGTTTACCACGAGGTTGCTGCAACATAGGCGTGAGTTTACTGCAAGTTTGCCACAAGGTTGTTGCAACATAGACGTGAGTTTGCTGGGGTATTTGCTGCAAATTTACCACAATTTTGATATAAGTTTGCCGCAAATTTGTTGCAAAGTAGCTGCAACTATATCAAATTCACTAATAATATAAGGTTTGTTGTTGATTTCAAGTACTACAACACTTCTCGATAAAAACTGATCGGCTCATTCATACAAGGAAATCTAGATCATATTAGATTCCCTTCTTTAATGAATGACCATGTCATAATGTTGAGTTTGTCACTCAACACCCTAATTCTTAAATACTCAAAACCTAATTCCAAACTCTAAAGTAAACACTAATTCTTAGATACCCCAAAACCCTAAATTTGAATACCCTTAGAAATCTTAAATCTATATTCTTTCATAACCCTAAATTTGGATGCTCATTAAGAAACCCTAATTCTAGAAACTTAATGCCCATATATTCCCTAAATGTAGTCCTTTCTTCCAATGAGACCCATTGATTTACTTGTCTCTATTTTCTTTTAATTGCACACTCATAATGCTTGTTATTTTCTAGTTTGAGTTGCATCGATCTTCCTTCAATTTTGATGTTTCCATGTCATTTTTTGTAACAATGTAAAGCAAACTTGAATCTACACCCAATTCACTATGAGAAGAGATGAAAGCCCGCGGAGCTTATTCACAATGACATGTGCGGATCGATGATCAAGGGGTCTCTATGACATGAAGCACTTCATCAATACACTCATGGATGATATACTTGATTAAGTCCAAAGTTAAAGAACTTCAAATGTTTACAAGTCACAAAGTGAAAATTTTCCAAAGAAAACATCAGGAAGAATATATATCTTGAGCCTTTGAGCGTACTTGTCCAAAAGAGGAATTTCTGACATCATGAACAATTCCCTACACCCTGATGTAGAATGGTGTAGCAAAGTGGATGAATTGAACACTCCAAGAACAAACATGTCAAATTGAAGAACAAATTCTCAGTTGAGGCAATAAACATGAAAATTTTACCAACATATCTCAAACCCTAAAAAGGCATCAAGTTCCAAGTACCACACTTAGTAGTACTCTAGTCGAGTGAGAAACCATGACACAACTAACTTTGCATCTTCATATGTGAAGCTTACATGTGTGTGACACAAGAGAGGTGTATCTTTCTCATAAATGGAATTATAGATAATATTGGTGCATGATGGTGGTGCATGGCATGTTGATCCTCAACTTGAAGATCTCAAGCCATTTTTTAATATGTCAGCTTATGAAAGTTTTCATCAAAATTGTAGTGAGATCAAGGAAAATATCAATGGAATAACCCATGCATATGTAGGACGACTTATAGTTTGTTAAGCTAATTAGAATGGTCTATCCTAGTGCTTTCTCTAATTAGATGTAACAAGGCATTACTTCAAATTATTCATCAAGGTTTTTGGAAAAGTTTGTGAAAAGGAACCGAGCAACAAAGATTGTTAAATCTTAATGGTTATCAATTCATTTTGTTGTATGTTAGTACAAGATAAGAATGAATAGGAAACTCTTTGTCCTGCCTAAAGTATGATTATGACAAAGATGAATTGTTATGCTCCCTTTTATGTTTTGGGACTTTCTAATGAGAATGTGCATACCATAATGGCTTGTTTTCATGGCAATGTATGAAACTCTAATGATATTTTATTTTAATTTCAGTTTCTCCTAGTCGAATATGTCAAGTACCAAGAAATTAGACTACGTATGAGGAGACCTTATTAAATAAGAGCTTTTGAGCTACAAAATTATGTGGTATAGTTGGAAAGGGTTTGAGGTGTGAAGTGTTTTTAGAGAAGAGTGATGTTGGCAATTGAAATCATAGCAAAATTTTGGAAGGAGCTTATTATGACATTAAGAGAGCAATATGATAGTATGGTGTGATTCGCTGATGTTGAAAATGCTATCTGTGTTGAACATTGGAAAAAGGATTTGCTTTATGACATTGGAAATGTGAAATGGACACATGGACCCTCATTGGATATTTTTGTATCTTATTATATAGATCATTGAATGGTAACTTGGCCAATATATATCTAAAAAAGTTGTGTTGGTTATTTTCATTATTAATGGAAGGAAATATTTTCTATCGAAATATATTCTTTTTGTTAACCATTATGTGAATCAAAACCAGTACTCACGCATCAAACTCGGTTTATCATTTTTTTGTTGATGATCCCACCAAATATTTGGAGAAATTGTTTGCACCTTTTTCTGTTTTAGATCCAAATTTCCATCAGTAAGCGTGTTAAAAACTACCAATTCTCTTGTTGTGTGACAACGTGCAACAAGAAATATGGATGTTTTCTGTAAATGCTTGAAATACTCTTGTATGCTATGGAGTTGCTAGTAGGGATCTAAGCAAGAATCTTTTGCTACTAGAGATAATTTCACAAAGTTTGACAGCTGCTACAAAAATTCTACATAAATATGCATTCGGTTAGAGTAAAAGAACATTATTTATACTGTTCATTGATGTTCATCGTTGGTACCTGTTGCTTGCTTGTAGCTATATTAACATGATTGTTTAAGTTGCATTGTTTCTTTAAATGATAGCAAGGGTATGGGTGGTTCATCAAGATGCATTGTTTGTTCAAATGCCGTTCTTGCAAGCTCCAATTGGCCAAACTTCCTACAAGCATCTAATATTACATTCCACAAAACAAAGTCAGTTTCATGTGGCAGCAATTGCCTCATCAAATGCACTGCTCTGTTGAGGTAACCAGCTCGGCATAAGAGATCAATCATGCAAGTATGAAACTCAAGTGCAGGTATGATACAATACTCGTCAACAGCAACATTGAAATAAGAGTGGCCCATTTCCACTAGACCCATGTGGCTACATGCATTCAGAATGGTGAGAAATGTGACGAAATCCGGCCTGATACCCTCTACTGTCATTGAGTCAAAAACATGGAAAACCTTCTGTGTGTCGCCAAGCTGGGAATATCCTGTGATTAACGCTGTCCACGTGACCACGTCTCTATCATCAATCATGTTAAATATTTCCTGTGCTTTCTGGAGGAAGCCACATTGGGCATACATATGTACAAGTGCATTGCTGACAATAAGGTTTGTGTCTGAGATTCCTGTGCTGGCTATTTGACCATGTACACGCATTCCTTTAGTCATGGCTCCAAGAACATTACAAGCTTCCAGAATGCAGACAAATGTGGTATCATTTGGAGAGAAACCTTCGAATTGCATCTGCTGGAAACATGTGATCGCTTTCTCTGCCATCTCATGATCGACATATCCCATGATCAAGGTGGTCCATGAAACCACATCACGCATCTGCAGTTCGTCGAAGACGGACTGTGCCTTTGAGGGCATCATGCACTTGAAATACATGTCAATGACTGCATTACCAACCACTACATCACTTTTAAGGATTCCAACATCTCTGACTTTGATATGGATTTCGCTGCCTCTGCCGGCTGCCGCAATGCTTCCACAGGCCTTTAGAACTGAGACATACGTCACGGCATTTGGGGAGACAGCCTCAGCCATTCTCATCTTCTCAAAACATTTCATCGCGTCTCGGTGAAGACCATGCTTCACATAGCCTGCGATCAAGGCAGTCCACAAGATCTCATCTCGCACTTTGAGGTCATCAAACACCTCCTGTGCTTTCCCAAGAAAGCCACACTTGATGTACATGTCGACCACTGCATTGCACACCATAGCATCAGTCTGTAGGAGTCCTTTCCGAGCGATTTCAATGTGTGTTCTGATGCCTTTCTCTACAGCACCAAGGTTGCCACAAGCTTTCAAAACGGAGACGAATGTCACCGAATTGGGAGAGATACCGTTGAGCTGAATTCGATCAAAACAGTGGATGGCCTCTTTGTTCTGTTCATGTTTGGTGTACCCTGCTATCAATGCAGTCCACGAGACCACAGTTTGGACAGGAAGCTTATCCAAAGCCTCGCATGCCTTCTCCAGCCATCCACAGTCAGCATACACGTCAACTAGCGCGTTTCCTAGCACAACATTCCTTTCCAGCAGCCCTGTTTGTATGATTTCGGCATGCAATTCCATGGCCTTGTTCATCTCTTCGACAGAAGCCGAGCAGGCCTTGAGCATGGCGACAAAGGTTACAGCGTTTGGAAGAAATCCCTGAATCCGCATTCGTTTGAAGCAATCTTTGGCTTGGTGGGCGTTGCGGTTTCTGGCATATCCAGAAATGATCACATTCCACGAGATCACATCGCTGACAGGAAGACAATCGAACACTTTGCGTGCCTCGGGAAGGAAGCCGAATTTGGCATACATATCAACAAGCACATTGCCAAGAATGAGACTGCATTCTGAAAGACCTCGAAGGGAAGCCTCAGAATGCAACATCCTTCCCTCTGCGACCTTTCCAGCATTAGCACATGCCTTTAAGCTGCTTACGTAAGTGAAGGGATCCGGTGAGACTCCCTCCACTTGCATGAGTCGATAACAGGCCAGAGCTTCGTCACAGGAGATGTCATAGGCAGCGATGAGAGCATTCCATGAGACGAGGTCTCTGGCAGGGAGCATGTCGAAGACGGCGAGAGCTTTGGCAGGGGAGCCACATCTGGCGTACATGGCGATCTCGCGATTGCCATTGTGGAGGAGTTCGATTTGCCTTGCGCAGAGCAACATCTGGAGAGGCACATGCTGTCTCTTCCGCAGCTCGTCGTTACGATCGGCATGCACAGGACTCTTTGTCTGTGCCTGCGGCCAAATCAGAAGACGCTCTTCTTCTTCTTCTTCTTCTTCAAAGACAAATTTAGAAGCCGCTCTTCTTCTTCTTCCTCTTCTTCTTCTTCTTCAAAGAGAGATTTTTACATGCTGTATATTGGTCCGGTATATTGTAGGCCAAAATAATGTCTGCAATTGATTGATTCATTGATGTTTGAATGTGTATTCTCTAGAACTTATGTATTTTCGAGGGTTTATCAAAATAATGTCTGCAATTGATTGATTCATTTTTGCTTGAATGTGTATTCTCTAGAACTTATGTATTTTCGAGGGTTTATCAAAATAATGTAGGCCAAAATAATGTCTGCAATTGATTGATTCATTTATTTTTGAATGTGTATTCTCTAGAACTTATGTATTTCGAGGGTTTATCAATCAGCCCGAACTTATCATCCACTTAGAACCTCAATGTAATATTGATGATGTTTATCGAGTCAATCTCGTAGGTATTGTTTGACAAAGAAATCTTCAAACCATTGTAACAATGTTGACAATCTCTTCCTCAAATGTTTGGGCGAAGGGCATGAAGGAAAGAGTGTTATGCATTGTCGTTCATGCATTTAATCAGCTAATAAAGTAGCTAATAACATTATTTAGCTAATGCTTCATGACAGCTTTAAATAACTGCTAGGTTCTTAATCTTTAGGTAGCTGTTAGACTCTAAGTAATATTTTAGATAACTAATGACAATATTTGCTAGTTGTTATAATAGGTTTTCTCCTGGTGATAGTTTATTATTATAACTTTTTACTTATGATATTAAACTCATAATAGCTTATTTAGTTAGCTAATAACCAGTAGTATTATTGGCTTGTAATGAGCTAGTATAAGGTTTGGTATGTGTAATTTTTTCTGCCGAATCATTGCAACATCACCCAACCTTACTTTGAGTCCACACTTGGACACACAAGAAGATACGTACCCACACGAATACAACGCATATGACCAAATAACACCTTGATGCCTGTTTATTTGCCACAATGTAAAATTCTCATGGGATTGTTGGTTTGGTCAACGTTTAGGAAAATACTCTCTCGGAAATAAGCAAATTTGGTAAGCTTAAAGTGGATTATTTGAGGAGGTAGAGTAATGCACCAATGGCAACAACAGGATGGATCAAATGGACTTGATCTAAGCCCAAACCTAAATCAATATAGGGAATCCATTACTGGTGTAACTTTTTGGTTTATTTGGTGTGATAGGTGTCGAATAATTATTTAAGATGTTTTGATCACACCTCCTAAGGAGACAATATGGAAGATTGGGGCAGAAATGTGTCACACATTATTATGAGGACAATGTTTTGATCACACCTCCTGAGGAGACAGTATGGAACGTTGGGGCAGAAATGTGTCACACATTATTATGAGGACAATGTTTTGATCACACCTCCAGAGGAAACAGTATGGAACGTTGGGGCAGAAATGTGTCACACATTATTATGAGGACAATACGAATCCATAGGATCTTCCGATCAAAATAATATTCTCAAACTTAATTTCATCAAGGATTGGAGAAGGATGCATTTCTTCAAGGGTGATCTTCTTAAGCTTAAATGTGGCTATTTCCAGCACATAGTGAAGCGTACTGATACAAAAACAAGTAACTAGGGTGGTGAACATGTAATGGGACAGATACCATGGTTATTTAGAAACAAGAAGTAGACCTGAGTTTTTTATGGCGTAAAAGATAAATTCTACACTGGCTGAAAACATAGAGCTTTTTTCTTCACTTGAAGTAGAGCTTGGGTCTTTAAAGTCAAGGTATCAATGGTATGATGTAAGAGAAAGTAACTACAATTCAACATACAGAACATTCAAGAAGAAGGCCTGCAGAATCATATCACCGCATCAACAACACCCTATGCAATTTCAGATGAAGGTAATGTTTACAAGATCAGATGATCTAGAGACTAGGGATGCAACAGACGAGCTACAACATGTAAATAATCAGGACCTAAACCAAGAAATGAAGTTTTAGGCTGTTCATGAAAGTTTCTCCAACAAGCTTCTGGACTTTGTTTATTTTGCAAATTGTAATAATGTATATATCTTACTTGGTTGGGCAACATGGTAGAACACCATAATGTTGCCCGAGTGCATATGCTAAGGGGAGATATATATATTAGGAGCCCCTTTTTGCTTGAACAAGCAGGTAACAGAATATCTTGTTTCTCTTAAAGTAGTATTTCTCAATTTTTGAGATCATGACAGATGGAGTTGATCAAACAGGGAGGAAATTTGTTTGCAAGAAAGTAAACCTGCTCGGTTTCTTCCAAATTTTTCTTTTGCTCTATTTTGTTGGTATCCCTTACTGACTAAACCCTTATGTATAACTTTCGTTTTTATCATTAAACATACATCTCTAAGTTTTTGGAAAAGAAAAATGCATGCTTACAAAATGTAAGTTTTCAAAATGTATGCTTACAAAATGTATCCATAGGCAAAATTTATGCTTTTAGATTATATATTTGTAAAATGTATGTTTTCAGACATCTATAATATAAGTTTTAAGAATGTGGTAACTATAAAAAATATATGCTTATAGAACATATGTTTTCAAGTATATGCATGGGCAGAATGTATACACAAAAAACCTATGCATAAACAAAACGTGTGCTTTTAGAATCAAAAGGAATCTCTAGTCTCAACAAAGTATGAATGAAGCTCAAGCATGGAAAAGAAAAATGCATGCTTACAAAATGTATGTTTTCAAAATGTATGCTTACAAAATGTATCCATAGGCAAAATTTATGCTTTTAGATTATATATTTGTAAAATGTATGTTTTCAGACATCTATAATATAAGTTTTAAGAATGTGGTAACTATAAAAAATATATGCTTATAGAACATATGTTTTCAAGTATATGCATGGGCAGAATGTATACACAAAAAACCTATGCATAAACAAAACGTGTGCTTTTAGAATCAAAAGGAATCTCTAGTCTCAACAAAGTATGAATGAAGCTCAAGCACGTGTCCGTTAGCTGAACACTAGAGCATGTGTTTTGCATATATATCTAAAGTATAGACCTCTAAAAAGTGGATATTGAGCTCAACATCAATGATTTCATTGTCATCAGCAACGGTATAGACCTCTAGAAAGCCTCTTTTCGAAGGCCACTCCTCACGCTCACTAAATACATGGGACTACAAAAAGTTAATCAATAATCAGATCAGACCATTCATTTCTATAAAATACAACACCCGTTTAATGGCTTTTGAAGGTTTAAGGTTATAGGCTAGGTGTTAAAAATGGAATCCACATACTTGAATGTACGTTCCAAACAACACAACCAAAGTTGCTTTTATTCCCTTCCTTCAGATTCTCTGATCTCCATCTGCTCAATCTAATATTGCTCCGCATCTACCCATGACTTTTCGGTTTTTCCCTTCCTTACCTAAGGGGCATAGGCTATACATAGTTAACAATGACCATTCAGATGCTATACCACATTTATAAAGCTCTGATCTTATCATGCTCTCTTTTTCCATAGAAATAAAAACTTATTTGTATGAATCCCATCTTGGAAATGTTTTTGGATTGAAAAAATGACAACTCCACACCAACCTACCCTTATTTTGCTTGACACTGTCATCCCCTATTGGTATATCCATCTCTAATCCAAAGAATGAGTAAGTGGCATGTAATAACTATGACGACTTTTACTCAAGCAACATAAAAAGCATGCACAAGATTTGCTAATGTCACATAAAAAGCAACTTTTACCTTGGTCCAAAGAGGAATACAAAATCTTCTTCTTCAAGCCACAGCTTTTTGTGAACCATTTTCCAGAATGGTTTGTGAGTATATTACGAAATCGTTTTCACATATTGATCAAGCTCAGCTTTGATGGTACTCAGTTGACCCTCAGTAGAGACCATTAATTTCTCATCATTGAGAGTAATAAGAACCTTAGCTTGGAAAGGGTTGGCATAAGCATTAGGATTGCAGAAGGCCTCAAGAAAGACACCATCTTCGGTGTGCCGAAACTCCATGCTACCCCATCTCTTGGGTCTTTCAGCTTTCTCCTTCTCACGGAAGGTGTTGAGCACATCATCAATTGCTTTCAATAAGCCATTTGCTGCATCTTTTGATAATGGAACCTTAATGCTGGTGTTATCCACATGGAACGTGATACACTTCCCGATTGCTGGAGCCGATGAAGCTATAAAGAGAGGGAAAAGAAAGAGTGAAGGCACAACGGAAACGTAAAGAAAAAAGGGAACAGAACGGAAAAAATGATGTGGAACTTGCCTCTGATACGAAGAGGGAGCGGAGAGTTTCTCAGAGGGACGGACGGCAGAGACAGAGAAAAGGAAGATGATGATGATGGGGAAGAACTTGAAGAAAGAGGAAGGGTCGAACCCAAGGAGAACAAGGCTCGTCTCTCTCCTCCCGCTAAGCTCAAGGAAAGAGCCATCGCTTCTCCGATCGTTATCCTGCAAAACGCTTCAAAATGCCCAACACTTGCATTTCCCTGTTATGTCCACAAGGCCAATGATCTACTGTAAGAAGCAAATACAACAACAGAAATGCCATTGGGCTAAAACAGATGTTGACTTATACCTAAGAAGTGACTGTGGGATCTAATTAAGATAAGATTATACGGAGCTTAATTACACGATCAATTTGTTAGTGCTAGCTGATCTAGTAGCGCCTCAGCATAATATGAGCTCACCTAAAATAATGGATTGTAGACAAAGCAAGTGAATCCCCTAAACTTAGTAGATGCATGTGCAACTTCGATTTGTGTGGACTCACAAGGATATAATTCTGGCATCCTACACCATTTGCCCATGGTGATACATAACCCGGTTGTGCCTTGATATTCACAATCTCTTTCTAAAAGGTTCAATAGATTAACCATGCGCATAATCGCAACTGGTAGAATTAAAACCAACGATGACTATTTTTTAATTATAAAAAAGAATGGATTATTAATCCAACATCGAGAATTCTCTGCAAGGATACATTTGTTAAGTCCTCGTCTCCTATTCGGTGGTCTCCAATCTTGCCTACTAACTTGGTTCGTCGGTCTCCATTCTTATTCCTTTTCTTGAATGTATTATCCATAGGAGGTATGATCGAATCCATTCATTCTAGTTGATTTGTTGGGGCAATTACAGCCTAAATGCCCCACTTGCTTACAAGCCAAACGTTAGTTGGTAGACCCAAATATTGTTCCATCTCTCTCATTGCCGTCTAGTTTAGGCAGCAAAATACCGCTAGGAAGGTTTTGATTTCCTTGGCCAAGGATCCAAATTGCCATTGGATCTTGTGACTCTTGGATGCCATCGTTTTCTTTGTTTCTATCGTGTGCCCAATTGTAAAACCGATCCTATAGATGCCAAATAAGTAAATATTATTTGGATAACCCAGAAAAATAGCAATTACTTTACCTTTTGTTTTCTTGAGCATTGCCATGTTATAACATACACATCATAACAACATACATTTTACATAGCCCTCGCTTTTAACCCTAGAACGGACCATTCTTTCGCAAGCTGCAAATGCAATCGAAAATGATTTGAGCATTCGAGATTGATATCACCAAAGGTATGTTTTAGACTAGAAGAATGGTAGATTTAATAAAATGTTTAAGTTTTAAGAAATATAAATTAATTTTTCTAAACAAACGAAAAAAATTATGACTATTTCTTCAAAAAAGAGAGGAAGAAAAAACACACAACATTCACAAACATTACATTCGTGTTTATAAAACCGGAAGCTTGCGAATGTTACACTCTATGCTTTTAACCAAGGATGAATTCATTGTTATCAAAAAGTTTTTGTTTTTATTCATCGGTAGATATTTAATAGTTAATACCCACAAGGACGGGTAAGAAAAACCAGTATTAATAAACAAATTAGCAAGAAATAATAGAAGCTCTATAACACAAAGTAAAAGAGAATTGAAATGGGAAAATGTTTGAATTAAATAATTTAAGCAATAGAAAAAAAGGTCAACCATTATTATCAATGGTCGGCTAAGAATGGTTGGTATGAGGATAAAATGTTAGTAAATCATTCTGCTTCTTGTTCAGAGTTCTTCTACATCTTCAGAGTTCTTCTTCTTCGTCTGCTTTGTTTTAGCCATGGCCAACATCAAGCAAGATGCTCCGCGAAAAGGGCAACAAGTTGTATCAACAGGTCGCAGAAACGTCCCCCGTTGTCAGCAGCGCCAAGCTGGATAGAGGCAAGCAGCTGTATGCAGAAGCCAACCTCTTGCGCCAAGAACCTGGCTATGCTCGCCTTCCTCCGCTGCAGGCTTTTTGTTTCAAGCAGCTCGCAAGGAGGAGATGAAGATGAAGATGAAGATGAAATGGCACATGCCTGGGTACATATCTGAGATTGTGAGTCTACACTCCGCTGCAGCCTGAGCTCCCCGGGATCGGAATCAGACGTGCAAAATACCCAAGGACTGGATCGATCACCTCATCCTTTGCGTCAACGGTTTCATCCACTGGAGCATGGACGAATCTCCCCCTCTCATCATTACAGGCAAGCGGTGATGGCGATCAAAGATGCCGACATGGAGACGGAGGTGATCGCGATCAATACCGAATTGTGTTATGCTGGGGCCCTTACGGTGAATATGTCGCCGCAGATCGAGTGATCCGATTGGTATAACTACTCGTTGGGGAAGGTGAAAGAGCATCATAAGAGGGTGCTGGAAATGGAGAGGGAGGAGCAATCCGAGTGCCGAGAACCCGACCACAACGACAGCTATGGCAAGGATTGGAATTAGGTGTTGTGCCAAGGAGATATGCAAGCATCTCAACCTCAATTACGACCGCGTCAAGTAGGTAGGCTCATGTTTCTCTTGCCATTAATGACTGTACATGATGCACTTTGGAAACTGTATTGATTGCAACTCATTGCAGTGCAATCGTATTTTGGCCTGATTTTGCGATCACAGATAGCGCACCATTTTGTATGTAGCGAAAAGTAAACACCCCCCACTTAGCGAGGTGTCTTCCAACACTATGTCTATTAACCCTCGTCTTATAGATCAACCGAAACAGCCTCCATCGACGAAGAAAATACCCTTTTGTGTTAATCTCGACCCCCCTCTTTTGTGTAAATATACATTTCTCTCTCTCTTTTGTACCGGTAAAAAATAATGTGTGCAAAAATCGTTGATTGGTGTTTTTGTTACCCACCGTTAGTGGTTTCCTTTGAGTAAAATCTTATGTTTAGTGGGATGAACAAGCGTTCTGTGGCCATTTTCATCGGGGTCTTTGAAGTGATGTTAAAAATATACTACTCAACTTCTTGGAGCCTACTTCTTTGTCGCAAGTCATCACGCAAGCAATCATGTGTGACTGCTGGCTTTTTGAGCTTCGTTAGGAAGAATGAGCGACATCAAGGTGGTAACCCAGTTCGAGAACCCCTTTGACATCATCATCCAATGACCTTGAGCCAATTGAAATTGACGGACTTCGAGCCCCACTCATCGAGGTTGAATGAAGGTTTGGACGAACCAATGGGCTATGCTTATATTGTGACGGCTCCACCCATCTACTTCATTTCTACCCAAGCAGAACTGGCTAACAACAATGCTCTATGGTACCAACAACCGGAAAATGATGGTGTCCAACTACAGTCGGAGCCATGTGTTTGGACAATCCAAATTCATGTTGCTCCTACAGTTCCACTACCTCTACAAATGATTTTTCCTTCCCGGTAAGCATCCATTTCAAGTCTATTTCAATTGATTCATTAACGATTCTCGATTCTAGGGTAACCACATGTTTTATGGATAAAAATTTCATTTATAAGCACGAATTTCTAGTTGTTCGGTTGTCAAAGCCAATTTCGTTGGAAGCTATCGATGGGCGTATTCTTTCCTCTGGCGCAGTTACAAAAAACATTGGCCCACTTTTCCAACTCGGGGATCATTGGGAGGTCTTAAAGTTTTACATCATCACTTCACCATGACACCCAATCATACTTGGTTTTTCTTGGTTGAAGGCGTATAACCCAACTATTGATTACTTTCACATCGTAACCTCGCTTGGAGATTTCAGCGATCAAAGAAGTATCTAATGATGCGGCATCCGAATGGCCCGAATCGGTTTCTGGCGCTTAACTCTCCATTCAAGTCGGAACTAGCTCCAAGGTAGATAGTCATGTCTTAGTCTTAACGCAGGCAATCGTGCATCATGTTGTTGAGTCGAGCACTCCAAATCCTATGCAGACAACGATTAACATATTGTCATCGAAGTATGAGGACTTTTAAGACGTGTTCGAGAAAAAGAATGTGAATCGCTTACCCGAACAACAACCCTACGACACCCAATCATACTTGGTTTGTCTTGGTTGAAGGCGTATAACCCAACTATCGACTGGTGCAACCACTTGATTACTTTACATCGTAACCTCGCTCGAAGATTTTAGCGATCAAAGCAATATCTAATGATGCGGCATCCGAATGGCCCGAATCGGTTTCTGGCGCTCAACTCTCCATTCAAGTCGAAACCAGCTCCAAGGTAGATAGTCATGTCCTAGTCTTAACGCAGGCAATTGTGCATCATGTTGTTGAGTCGAGCACTCCAAATCCTATGCAGACATTGATTAACATACTGTCATCGAAGTATGAGGACTTTCAAGACGTGTTCGAGAAAAAGAATGCGAATCGCTTGCCCGAACATCGACCCTACGACACCCAATCATACTTGGTTTGTCTTGGTTGAAGGCGTATAACCCAAGTATCGACTGGTGCAACCACTTGATTACTTTTACATCGTAACCTCGCTCGGAGATTTCAACGATCAAAGCAGTATCTAATGATGCAGCATCCGAATGGCCCGAATCGGTTTCTGGTGCTAAACTCTCCATTCAAGTCGGAACCAGCTCTAAGGCAGATAGTCATGCCCTAGTCTTAACGCAGGCAATCATGCATCATGTTGTTGAGTCAAGCACTCCAAATCCTATGCAGACAACGATTAAGTCACTGTCATTGAAGTATGAGGAAAAGAATGCGAATCGCTTGCCCGAGCGTCAACCCTATAACTGTTTGATCGACTTGCAAGAAGGTGTCAATGCCCCCTTTAGCCCAATTTATGGGCTCTCCGAACCAAAGCTCTAGGTGTTTCGGACTTATCTCGAGAGTCTTGGAAAAGGGTTTATTCAACCGTTAAAATAATCAACAGGAGCTCCAATATTGTTCGTGAAGAAGAATGATGGCTCCTTATGCCTCTGTGTCGAATATCGAGGTCTAAAAAAGGTTACGATTCGCAACCACTACTCGTTACCTCTCATCCCAGAGTTGCTCGATTGCCTCCAAACTACATGACTCTTCTCTAAGATCGACCTTCGGGGAACATACAATTTGGTGTGGATCAAACTAGAGACGAATGGAAAATCGACTTTCGTATGCGCTATAGTCATTTCGAGTATAAGGTAATGCCTTTCGGCCTCACGAATGCTCCTGCGGTGTTTTAACCTATGATGAATGACATTTTCTGAGAATATCTAGATCACTTTGTTATGATCTATCTTGATGAAATCTTGGTCTTCTCTTCGAATATCAGGAACACATTCACCTTGTCAAGTTAGTTCTCCCCAAACTTCAAGAACATAGACTCTCTACCAAAAGTGAAAAGTGTGAATTTGATCATACTTTTGTGGAGTTCCTTGGGTATATTATCTCAACACAAGGAATCACAATGGACACACAGAAGGCTAAATCCATTTGAGAGTGGGTCCTTCCAACTCCAGTATGAGACGTGCAATCATTTCTCGATATCGACAATTTTTATTGGTGCTTCATCAAAGGATTTTCAGTGATTGCACAACCTCTCATTGCTTTTACCCGCAAGGAGGCTCTATTCGCATAGACAACAATGGCTCAACCGGTATTCGAGTTGCTTAAATAGGCCTTTACAATAACATCGGTTCTTCTTCATCCAGACCCAACTAAGCATTTTCACGTTCACATATATGCTTCCGATTTCACCATTGGAGCAATCATCTCCCAATTAGATGAAGTCGGTGTGCTTCACCTGGTGGCTTATTACTTGCGTAAGTTTACAACCCCCAAAATCAACTACCCATCTATGACAAGGAGCTTCTCGCTATCATTGCTGCTTTCGAAGAATGGAAGTCTTATTTGGCCGAGGTACAACACCGCATTCAAGTAGTTACAAATCATGAAAATCTATTTTACTTCTCTACCACACGAACTTTAAATCGCAAACAGGCACACTGGTCAACCGTATTGGCAGACTATGATTTCGAGATAATCTTTTGACCTGGCACTCAACACATGAAGGCCGATATCTTGTCTACCCGATTTGAGTTCGACCTCACCCCGGAAGAGGAAGCCTATGTCTAGTAGACCCAGAGTCTATTAAAACCTAACCAATTACACAACTTTGCCACTTGCTTGCTCCGGCATTACCCTTTGCTCTAACAAATAGCAGAAGCCATTACGACTAACAAGTTAACGATAGAAGTCAAGGCAAGTATCGTAAACCCTCCCATGAACTCAAAAGGGCTAATTTAGGTCGTTTTACATTTCGGGATAATCTTTTGTATATCCCGGATGGGCCATGTCGGACCAAGGTGCTCAAAGAGTGTCATGATGATCCACTGGTTGGTCATTTTGGGGTTGCGAAAACCTTAGAGTTAGTCTCTCGGGGGTATTGGTGGCCACAACTATGGAAATTGGTCAAAGAGTTTGTCATTAAGTCTTATGACACGTGCGCTCACTTAAAAGCAGCTTATCATCGACCATATGGCCTCCTTCCACCGCTCCCAGTCCCCAACAAGCTTTGGGCGTCTCTCTCCATGGATTTCATCACTGACCTTCCTGTTATTGGTGACTATGAATCTGTGTTAATCATAGTTGATCGTTTCACCTAGATGTTCTTCAAAACCATTTCCGGAGAGGAGACAACCGATTTGTTCTTAAAAAATGTCGTTCGCCTACATGGACTCCCAAACGATATCACTTCAGATCGAGGATCACAATTTATTTCCCATTTCTAGCGGCGCCTCTTGCAAACTTTCAGTTGTACTATTAATATGTCTTCAGCCTACCATTCCCAAACTGATGGACAAACGAGCAGGTTAACCAAATCCTAGAATAGTACCTGCGGTGCTGGTCTCTTAGCTACCAACAAGATGATTGGGTTGACCTTCTCCCACTTGCCAACTTCGCCTACAACAACTCTTTGGATGCATCTACGGGTGTTACTCCATTTTTCACAAACTACTGTCTCCACCCCCATTTCAACATTTCTCTTCCATCTAATTCCATCAATCCTTCCGCGAATGACTGGGCACATCTCTTGGAGGATGTACATCGCGACCTTTCCTTAGAGCTTACCCTCGCTAGCAACCGCTACAAGATGCAAGAAAACCGTCTTCGCTTAGCTGCCCCACGGTTCGAGGTCGATGAATTTTTTTGGCTTCTCCGTTGCAATATTGTCACATACTTGTCTTTATCCGAAACTCAATTACAAGAAGTTAGAACCGTTTCGAGTTATCGAGAAAATAGGGCCCATGGTTGTTCGCTTAGAGCTAGCATCCCACTTCTCTACTTATAATGTCTTTCATGTCTCCCTTCTTGAACCTCATCATCTCTCTGCTATCTTCAATCGACACCCTTCTCCTCCACCACCCACCCTTCTAGCTCTCAACCAGTGAAGAATACGAGGTCGACCAAATTCTTGACTCTCCTCTCTTTCATCACAAGCTGCAATACCTTGTCCTTTGGAAAGGGTACCTTATCTCGGAAGTGACCTGGGAGCCGGCACACCATCTCAGGCATGCTTTAGATCTCGTTCATGCCTTTCATCAATGTTATCCACAAAAATCAAGGTTTCGTTTTGGAGGGTAGTATTGATGGGAGGATAATATCATATAGATGGGTTTCAAATCCACAACCTTTTCTAGAGACAATTATTCTAACCGATTGATGGAACATGAATTCATGATATAATTGCTAACACATATACTTGTAATATCTCTTTCTGATGTTCTATAAAAGTTCTGGAAATTTCTAGAAGCCTATGCATGCATCCTCTCGTTGAATGCAGGAGTCCTGGATTTGTATAAATATAGGGGTTCACCTTGAATCTATCTTCTTCCCAGTTATCTCCTCTGCTTTGGCCTAACTCTGTCTACTCTTCTGTCTTCGTCCTAGTTCTCTCTACTTTTCTGTCTTTGTCCATGACAAAGCAAAGCGAATGAGGTATGTGAAGTGATGGGATGGGAGTGCCCCGTAGATCGTACGAGTGTACAAGCATTGTGCCAACTTCACGATGACTTCGTGGATGAGAAAAGACGGTGCATGGAGGACGAGGTCATCTCATCATGTGTACTAGAGAGTCGGAATGGTGGGAAGAATAAGGTAACAACATTCAAGCTCACATTTGATATTGTGTAATGAACGGATATACAGAAGGTGTTCAAGGAGAGAATCCTTGACATCTCGAGATCAATAGGATGGGAGTGTCCTATAGAAGATACAACTACCTATGCTTTGTGCTGACAAGAGGAAGTTTTTGTTGAAGAAATACAGAAACAACTAGATCAATGTGGGGCAACATTTGAGCTTGTAACTTCTGATATCAAGCCACAAATGGATGTGAAGAAGCTTCTTGAAATAAGAGGCGCTGCACAACAACATGAAGTACCACCACAACAAAAACAATTACCACTAAAACAACCATCATCACCACAACAACAAGCAACATCACCAGCACCACAACAAGAACAACGGAAAAGTTTGGAGGAAGGCCGCCAACACTTGTGCCTTTTGAAGAGAAAACAAGTTTTGGCGGAACCTACCCAACTTAGTTCTATTGAGCAAGCAGGTACAAGGAAAGAATTTTCTGAAAAAAATGAAGAATCTATTGAATAAATAGAAAGAAAACTAGTTGATAAAGGAAAGGACCTCAACCAAGAAAATAAAACGACAAATTAGATGACTAAAGATGGAGCAATAGAAGCAGTGACTGCCAAGGAGAACACAACAACTAAATTTGTTAGTAACGACGAAGATGTTTTTCACTGTGTACTGAACAAGCAAAACAATCAACGCCGATTAACCGTAATTACTTCAACGACTTTACAAGCACATTCATGCAGAATTGAAGGACATTACAAGAAGTTTGGCAAGGATGTTAGCACCATGGAACATGAAGGATTGTGGTCTGTAAGTATATTCCTAGGCCGACAAGGGATTAGATAAACTCCTCAAACTCGGCAGATACTAGAGGATGTGCGGGTTCGGAGGGGGCGAGTGTTGTAGTGCCTTCCAAATTATGAGAACATAGCCGATTTAACCGCGGCAAGGCAGAATCGTACGAAAGTAGACAGACTTCAGGAAGAACTACGGAGGGCGCAAGCCGACGTCAAGTCCTTAAGACGTCGGAACGGGATTTTGAGGAGCGATGTGGATGAGGCCCGGCAGAATGAAAAAAGAATGTCCGACGCATTCGAAGTAATCAAAATGGAATTGGACGAAAGCAAGGAACGCTGGAAGGAGGTCCAAACACGACTCGTGGCGGAGGT
>JBBBWG010012713.1:6911-19342 GCA_037176905.1 Azolla pinnata
GGCCGGCGGGCATCTGCAGATCCGCTCGATCGCTCGATCGATCGACGAAGCTACGAAGGTTACGAGCAGCGCAGATTTTACGTAGCCGACACTCTGCAGAAGATCAATCCCGCACCCGCAAAGGATCGAATCGGCATCTGCAGAAGATCGAACGACGTCTGCAAAGGGATCGAATCGGCATCCGCAGAAGATCGATCCGCATCCGCAAAAGGGATCAGACCGGCATCTGCGGAGGATCGATCGACGCCTGCAAAGGGATCGATCGACATCCGCAGAAGATCGATCCGCATCTGCAAGAAGGGTCGATCGGCATCTGCAGGGAGGATCGATCGATCGACGTCTGCAGAGGGATCGATCGATCGACATGCGCAGAAGATCGATCGGCTCGGTGTTCGGGTTTTAAGAAAAGAAGAAAGAAAGAAAGAAAAAAGGTAGGGGTTCTAGTGAGTAAATTCCCTGTTCGGGAATTCCACAGGCTAATTATTGAGAAAGAAGTTGGGAACTACACGGACTTAGGTTCGGGAACGAGCCAGGTAGGTTCGGGACCGGGGAAGCCGGTTCGGGACCGGGACAGCCAGTTCGGGACCGGGCCAGCCGGTTCGGTACCGGGCCAGCCGGTTCGGTACCGAGCCAGCCGGTTCGGTTTCCGGCTCGGCTGTATCAGAATCTTTCGGTTCCCTCGCCCAGAGACAGACAGAAGAAGAAGAAGAAGAAGAAGAAGAAGAAGAAGAAGAAGCGCATTTAGGTCTTCTCTTTCCTTTCTTTATCTGTGCGCCTGTCGGCTTCCTGCAGATTTGTTTTCTGAGGACCAGATTCCATCGCTTCCCCTTGCGCCAAGCGAACTCCCGCCATGGCCATGGCCGCACGCACGCCCACCTCCCGCTTCCGGAGCTCCACCCCCGGATCTGCATTTCCCGCCTCCCCTCGCCTCCTCTCCGGCGCTTCTTCCCTCCTCCTCCGCCAGAACCCTAACCCTAACGCATCCCGTTGCCCTACCATGCGCCAGCGGCAGCGGCGAGAGGTGAGCTGCATGGAAACCAAGGTGCTGGAGCTTCCCCAGCAGCAGCAGCAAACGCAGCTCGAGCTCGCCGTGCCGCCGCCGCCGTCCTCCTCCTCGGCGCCGCCTTTCGCCGGTTCCAGGTACGCCGATTCCGAGCCCCGTAAAGGTAGCGATATCTTGGTGGAAGCCCTGGAGCGAGAAGGCGTGGTGGATGTGTTTGCTTACCCCGGCGGAGCTTCGATGGAGATACATCAAGCCCTGACACGCTCCAGAATCATCCGGAATGTGCTTTGCCGGCATGAGCAAGGCGAGATCTTCGCAGCGGAAGGCTACGCGAGAGCCTCGGGCAAAGTGGGAGTTTGCATCGCTACGTCGGGGCCGGGGGCCACGAACCTCGTCACCGGTTTGGCGGATGCTATGCTCGACAGCACTCCGCTGGTCGCCATCACTGGGCAAGTTCCCCGCCGCATGATAGGCACCGATGCCTTCCAAGAAACCCCCATCGTCGAGGTCACCCGATCCATCACCAAGCACAACTATCTCATCATGAATGTGGAAGATATCCCCAGGGTCATCAAAGAGGCCTTCTTCCTCGCATCGTCGGGTCGCCCAGGTCCCGTACTCGTCGACATTCCCAAGGATATCCAGCAACAGATGGCGATCCCAGACTGGTCCCAACCCATGAAGCTCCAAGGCTACCTCGATCGCCTCCCGAAAGCCCCCCAAGACAGCCAGCTTGAACAGATTGTGAGGTTGATTTCGAGGTCCCGGAAGCCCGTCGTGTACTGCGGAGGGGGGTGTATGGAGTCGAGCGAAGAGCTCAGGGAATTCGTGAATCTCACGGGTATTCCGGTGACCACCACATTTATGGGTTTGGGCGTCTTCCCTTCGTCGGATGATCGATGCCTCCGCATGTTGGGCATGCATGGCACGGTGTATGCCAACTATGCAGTCGATAAAGCGGATCTCCTCCTTGCATTCGGGGTGAGGTTTGACGATCGAGTTACTGGAAAGCTTGAGAAATTCGCGAGCCGTGCCAGCATCGTTCATATCGACGTGGATTCTGCCGAGATCGGGAAGAACAAGCAAGCCCATATCTCCCTTTGTGCCGATATCCGCCTCGCGTTGCAGGGCATCAACCGCCTCATCAGATCGCAGAAGCTTTCGTTCGACCTCTCATCGTGGAACAGCGAGGTCGCCGAGCAGAAGAGCAAGTGGCCGCTGACGTATCCTGAATTTGAGGACCTTATCTGCCCGCAGCATGCGATCCAGGTCCTTCATGAAGTTACGAAAGGGAACGCTATCATTTCGACCGGTGTCGGGCAGCATCAAATGTGGGCAGCGCAATGGTTCAAGTACGAGAGGCCAAGGCAATGGCTCTCTTCTGGTGGACTGGGTTCCATGGGCTTTGGCTTGCCAGCAGCCCTCGGAGCTGCAGTGACCCAACCTGGTGTGCCAGTAATCGATATAGATGGAGATGGTAGTTTTCTGATGAACATCCAAGAGCTCGCCACCATAAGCGTGGAGCGATTGCCTGTGAAAGTCATGGTGCTAAACAATCAACACCTCGGTATGGTCGTGCAATGGGAAGACAGGTTCTACAAGGCAAACAGAGCACATACCTACCTTGGCGATCCGAGAGATGAAAATGCGATTTTCCCCGACTTTTGCAAGATTGCTGAAGGATGTAAGGTGCCCTCTGCGCGGGTAACGAACAAGGCCAACCTGAGAGCAGCCATTGAGAAGATGTTGGAGACTCCGGGGCCTTACGTGCTCGATGTTGTTGTGCCTCATCAAGAGCATGTGCTTCCCATGATACCGAGTGGAGGATCGTTCGATGACATCATCACGGAGGGAGATGGTAGGACGATCTATTAAGTTATCAGATCGAGTCGGTCGAGATGAATCGGATGCTGACGACATCAACGGTTCACGTCTGCTTTGTGTTTCAACTTTCAAGGCTTTCTCTGAGAGATTGTTATGGTTTAATAATGATTCCGGGGGTCTATCTCAAATGTCATCTCCAGACCCAAGTCGTTGTAGTTGTAATCAAGGGTTGTGGTTTTAGTAGTTTGTTTTCTTCTCATCTTAAGCACACTACCTAACAATACAATGTGAATATTATATCCACTCACATTTTGGGAAGGACTTGCAGATCCTGTCTGTAGTTAGTTGTAGCAATCCAAGGAAGTGGTTTTTTCGGACCATTTTTACTTGTTGTGTTTCTTCGTAAGATAAGCGCAACATCTTTACGGGTTACTTTAAAGTTGTAACTTTCTAACAAACGGGATATCGCTGCTACGATGCGTTATGTAAATTAGAATTGATCTAACCACTTTTGATCATTGTCTTTTACTTTTAATTTAACCTTTAACAAAAGCGTCCATTAGAATGTCGACACTGGCACCATATTTTCGTATAATGCTCAAACAATTATAGTATCCCCTACTTTGTCACTTAGTTTTTAGCTTTGGCACCATATTTAGCGGGGGCTCAAAAAGCTTTTGAAAGTGGTAAGCACAGACATTAGTTCACCATAAGTCAGATAGTTTTGCTCAGCAAATCCAGTCGAGAGTTCGAGACAAAATGCGTGAATTTCAGTACTCTATAGCATCCAAAGGAAAAGTGTCTTAACATAAAAATTCACACCAATCAATTCCTGATAGAGACACAGCAGACGGATCTTCGCCACACTGTTATGTACTGGTGGATACATACCAACAAAGGCTAATGCATGCAAAAGCTGCAGCTAAGTAATAATATCTTCCATGTGTAAGGATTTCCTAAGAACCCAGAGTTGAAGTTACCATGTCTTTTGCTGTATGTAGTTATACACACCTATGCATCTCCTACATACTAAGATTTACACCTATATACAATTATCTCCAGGAATTTGACAGCGATTACCAGGCATCTTCACTTTGCCTCCATTGTTGATGGGGTGTAAAATACCAGGCTCCATAAACCAAGCAACTTCACTTCGGCTCAATGGTAACAGTTACAGCATCCCCACTATATTGAAATGCCGGGTCTGCCTGGCAAGTGTATGGTGGGGCGGGAGGATTACAGGTCTGCTCGATTCCGATCACTTCTATTTCTTTTGCTATCTGTTTCATTGTGGGACGGAGAGCTCCTTCCTCTTCTACACAACGCAAAGCAATGTCCAAGATAATTTGTAATTCTGACGGAGGGCAATCTTTGATAAGAGGATCGACCAAAGCCATCACCGCCTGTAACCCTCCTTTCAACCACGTTGTTCGAACCTCACGTACAATGTGTCTGCCTTGCTCGATAGGTTGCTTTGAAGTGATTAGCTCTAGGAGGACTACTCCAAAACTGTAAACATCACTCTTATCTGAAAGTCTCTGTGTTGTGCAGTACTCAGGATCAAGATAACCCTGATAGTACACAGAAAAAAGCTAAATTCAACCAGATGAAAACAATAAAACTTGACATCGCTCCATGCATCCCTCTCTTGTTTACAATGTGCATCCACAATTGCGGGATTCATAAGGAAAATTTTCAAACATTGAGAATCGCTTATTGACTGTACACTTATAATGGGGTCATTTTTCCATTTTTATACTAAATCTATGTTCTGTGTTCATATCTATCAAACTTGCATAGCAAATCTTACCAAAGTTCCTTTCACTTGTGTTGATAAGTGACGATTTTCAACATCACCAACCACTGGTGCGAGCTTTGAAAGGCCAAAATCTGCCACTTTTGCATTGAGGTTTGAATCTAGAAGAATATTGCTAGATTTCACATCTCTGTGAATTACTGAAGGGTTTGCTTCATCGTGCAAGTAAGCAAGCCCTCTCGCAGAACCAAGTGCTACTGCAAGTCGTCTTTGCCAATCAAGTTGCACATTTGAATTACCTAGAATTATTCACAACATTACTCCAGCCTTCCAGGAAAATTCTCCACATAATAGCAGTAATTAAAAGCACAGATATTTACCTAACAAGCTGTCTTGGAGGGTCCCATTAGGTATATATTCATAAACCAACATCTGTTCTTCAAAACAGAATCCCATTAGACATACAAGATTCCGGTGATGTACCCTTGACAATAACTCGATTTCATTCTTGAATTCAGCTGCCCCTTGATAAGATCTTCCCTGGGCCTTCTTTATAGCAACCTCCTCGCCTGACAACAGCACACCCTTGTATACCTGCAGGAGTGTAAAATAAACAAACTTGGCACTCAAGAAAGATGACAAAACAAGGAGAAGCCTTCATACTCATTAGTACCTTTCCATAACCACCTGCACCAATCTCATGGCTTTTGTGAAAGCCATTAGTGGCTCTCTTTAATTCGGCTAAAGAAAACAGCCGCGCGCCCTTCAGTTTTGGAGCACCACATTTATCTACCTGAGTTGAGACCCATGAAACTGAAAGTATGCAAAATAATGTGCTTTCAGGCATGGATTCCATCCAACGATAAAAAAGCATTAACTCCAGTGAAAGGCTGAAACAACTGTACAAAAACTTCTTACATCATTCTTTTGTTTACCGTTAAGTCCTTCATAAGTGCTCTAAATATAAACAGGATACATTTCATTGTATAACATAAGGCCATTAGTTCTGAAGATGGAGAAAAAATATCTCTGCTTGGGCTCAGCACATTAACTAATAGCCGATGTCAATGACTATACAGGAGTTTTAGCCAATGTCGATTGCTATACAGCAGGTCAACCAGAAACACAGAAGTCAAGAAATCCTCATGATATAAAAAGGCCCATTCATCCATGCTCGTCATACGCCCAAATTACATATTTTTACAGTAGATGATGTAGGAATACATCGGAAAATATCATACATAGCAAAACGCAAAATCTTGTATAGAACAAAACGATGTTAAAAATCTCTCAAAACTAAAGAATCAACAATTGTGGGCTGCAATAGATACAGGTCATAGACACGAACTGAAACCACTTCTCTTTTCTAGAGAATGCTATTTACTTTGTGAATTTCAGAAACATTAAATAGTCCCTCCAACAAGCGTTCATGTGCACACAAGAAATCCAAGTGCCAGAAGAAATAATTGAATTAATATGCATATTGAAGAATATTAGCAAAAAGGTTTACTTTGTGAATTTCAGATGCGTGCATAAAGAACCAAGTGCCAGAAGAAATAACTGAATTGAAGAATATTACCAAAAGGTTTGCTGATTTCTTCTGCTTTTTCAGCTCGTTTCTTTTGTAGCAACGCATACACACCTATTATTAAAAGCACTGCTGCAAAAGCTGCTCCCCCAACTCCAAGAGCAACTTGGATGGCTGCACTAAATTGTGACTCCACAGAGGAACCTAAGCAACAGCAAACCTGAGAAACTTGGATGGCCACACTTGCTTGTTCTTTCAAGAGCTCAAACTTAGAAGAATTTGGAAAGCAGATCCTTCACAGTTTGCGCCTATATTTAACCATTTCTGATAGAAGTAGCGTATAAGCCAGCTTCAATACCTGGGGGAGAATATTGGCCAAAAGGTAGATACTCATACGGTCCCACACTAGGAAGGAGAACTGAATTGCTGCTAAGTAATGATGTGATGGTATTAGCCTCACGTGCACTCCAAGCTTCAGAATTATTTGGGAAGATCGAAATATTTGCAACTACATCTGATATGATCGATATAGAGATTTGATCTTTGCTACTGATGAGAGCAATATTTTGTGCGAAGCTAGCCTTCAAAGTAGGTATCAGTTTAGAATCTAATTTAACTTTCAATGCAGTGAATATAAGAGCACCCATAAGAGGATAGGCACAGAGGCATGTCCCAGTTCCAGCAGACGGATTGGATATATATCCTTCTCGGCAACTGCAAGATGAGGAAGGCATTTGGGATGATGAATCAGATGTTGGGTTGCAAGCACTTTCCAGCTGATTTGAATTCAATTGGCAGATAGGATTCCCTTGCAAACTTGAGCCACAGCATCAGACATACAAAATTAACACATGCATCGTCAGAAACTTGCTTATGCCTTGCTGTTAAGAAACAAAGGCTTCATAGAGCAACACAACAATATAGTTCATGGGTCTGATATGTACTGCAACTAAATAGAACTTCTAGAAAACATTGTTAGTAGGTTCAGCACATACTTCAAGGTTCCAGAAAAGGAGCCCAAAAACCCAGATACACTGTTCTGCTGAAGATCAACTTCGATCAAGTTGGGACCTGCCTTGCTAAGATCCAGAGTGCCGTTTAATTCATTGAAGCCAATCCTCCTGCTTAGCATTCATTTTCAACAAATATGTAGCTTCACTATTAAGCCTTTTGAAACCACAAACAGTTGTAAGGAAGCACATTAATCCAACTTAACCTCCCAAACCAATAACTTACACAGATGCAAGGTTTCGAGGAGAAAATATTCCAGGTGGTACACTACCCCGTAGATTTCCTGCTTCTAGAGCTCTACAAAATACAAAATACCAAGGAAGCTATTATCTGTCTATAGACACAATTATAAATATACCAGAAAAGCTCATGGGAAAATACCTACATGCTTGACAAATTCGGAAATGATGTAAACCATGAAGGTACTGTACTGAACGAAAATTGGTTATGCCCGATATTTCTGTGTTGAAATTTCCAAATTTATGCCATCATTCATGACAGGACCACAATAAAGATGACAAAACAGTAAAACTATGCACTCACAAGATTTGAAGATTCACAAGGTTTGTCAGATCTGGAAGAGGCCCGGTCAGATTATTTTCGTTCAATTGTCTGCATAATAGAGGATTTCAATTTGTAAATAAATGATGTAGACAGCATGTCAAGAAAAAGGAAAGGTTTCAGGCACAGTATAATTCATACAGAGTGGTCAGTGTAATCATATCTAATAAACTCCGAGGGATGCTTGTAAAGCTGTTGTGATCTAATCGTCTGCAGCAGATGAACAATGTTTCATAAGCATTGATCATTTGTCTCAGATGCAAGAAAGAAAATCATTCAGACCTACAGAATATCAACTTGTGTCAGATTTCCAATCTCTGGTGGAATCGGGCCTTCAAAGGAGTTATTATGCAGCAACCTGTCCATAACGTGTAATGACATCAGAGATACTCGTATCAACTATTGCATAAAATAAATGTAAGCATTACACCAACATATGACAAGATGATAAACTCTCACAAATGTATAAGTGACATTCTAGAATTGAAAAGGCCCGCTGGAATAAAGCCAGAAAAATGATTTGATTGTAGGTGACTGCAGCAACAATAAACATGTTACGCATTTATGTGATGGTCTGCTGTGTAAACATGTGATAGCCAAAATTGAGATCATAATTTGGATGCTTACAAATGATTAGCTTTTGTGAGCATAGACATTGACAAGGGCAGGTTCCCACTTAGCTGATTGCTTGATAAATCTAGCCAAACCAATTCTGAGAGCTGACCAATTGTGTGAGGAATAGACCCCGAGAAGAAATTATGATTCAATGACCTGTATTAATATACACAGATATGTAACCATCATGTGGAATGGACGCTTATGAGCACCTCACCTCTGCTGAAAGAGCAGCAACATATTGTGTAACTTACAAGGATTTTAGTTTAACAAGATTGCCCAGATCCTGAGGTATGGCTCCATAAAAACGACAATTCTGTACATACCTGAAACATAAAGCTCAGAATTACAACCTGACTTTGACCGATCTTGAATTTAAATATCTTAGCTTCAAAAGCACCGGAATAATGTAAATCTTAATTGATCAGTTATGGGGTTGAGAATCTCACTAACAATTGTGTTAAATTTATAAGACGGAATAATTGCAATGGAAGAATTCCTGTCAAGTCCTTGTTGTATGATAAATCCCTGTGTTGAATGAAGCACCCAATTTGATCAGCTTCAAATTTACAAGAAGACGGCTTGTATACAGAATTGCTGGCTATTTATTTATGCATATTTTCTACATTTCAACCGGAACTTGAGACATTTTTCTGCATCTTCACAAGAAGATGCAAGTAGTTCAAACTTACAAAGATAAAATTCAGAAGAAACGATATGCATATAAATTCTCATACAGTTGCAATGAACTTACAGTACTTGTAGATTGATGAAACTTCCAATATCTGATGGCAAAATTCCTCCAATTCCTTGTGCTGGAAGGATTCTGAGAAAGTGGAACAATGGGCAGATTACTTAGACAACAATATTTATTTACACTTCAACTAAGCCAAAATGTTTATACAGAAAATGGCATTCCTGTATTTATAAACAACACATTCCTCGTGCTGTTTCCAGCAGCTTTCCAACCAACTTTCTCTATTTGAAGGGCCACTCAAAGAAAAACCAACATTGAGGACATGAAATGGCAATAATGTATAGCACAGTTACAAAGACGAGAGACTGTTCTGTCCCATCATCCCTTTCTTTATTTGGTTTCAGTTAACGCTTTAACAATTAACCTCTTGTTTGGTCACTAAGTTGATTAATTTTAAAAATATGCGGAAGAGAGCTCATGAGCTCTCGCATACACTGGTACTCACAGTTTTGTCACTACGGTGTTGTTAGAATCACAGAACACCCCCAACCATTCCGTCTCACAAGGATCCGTGTCTAGCTTCCATGGTAAGTTGGACCACGCCTTCTTCAAATATTTAAGCACATCCACTGCAAATTTTAAGCGCCAGTATAACTCAATCTTTAGATATCACAATCAGAGACAGACAATTGGATGTGGGAACCTGAAATTGCAATTTGACATTCAAGCACTGATAACACACAACAATCGTTACTAGTACAGGCATGAAAATATCACCAAAATCAATATCAGTGATGGAGAAAAGCAGATTCACAGTGTCTTTCTCACTTGGAAGCTCAGAAGGCTAGCTGTCTATGAATAATAAGTCAAGTTCCTTCCGCACACCAAATACTACCAGCGCGTAGTAAACGGAGTAAGAGCCTTAAAAACTTTCATTCGATATCATTGAAACGTAGAAAAGAAAAAGGATTCAAATAGCATAGGAAGTCAAAGTACATACACCCTCTAGCAGTGCAACAGCTAATAATACTAGTATACGTTCAAATTTGGTGCACAAAAATCCTGGTCTCGGATGAAAAGAGACAAAAGGATCAGCACATATAAAACAGTCCGATTAAATAATGTAGCAAAAAGCACAAATTCTTCAGCTAAATTCTCGGAAGTGGTAAAAAGGAAAGCAAACGGAATGACAAATTTGGGACTTTCATGTGCTCATTTTCCTAAACCAGAGACAAGAAGTGGAATGCCATTGTCAAACACTACCATAACCTGGAGCAAGAATTCAGAAACTGGCACAGTGCATCTAAAATCTTCATCCTAGCTGCAGGAAAGATATTAAAAAGAAAGATTTTTCAGTATGCTTATTCCATCACGGCAGAGTTTAACCTAGGTGCAGGCAGTGGGAGATTCGTATGAATGACCAAAGGCTCGGGTATTCGAACAAAAGTTCCTTATCAGCGATCGACTGACACAGAAGGAGCTCACCGTCTTGCTGGTTCGTGAGCGCGGAAACACAGCTCGATTGCAGGATGCAGGCGACAAAAATGAGAGCGGCGAGGATTCGCTTCATCGTTGACGAGAGAAGGCGATGGTAGCAACCGAAGGCGTGGAGAAACGGAGGGATACGGAGATGAAACGGGACCTGGCGGGATGAAGAAGAAGCGCTCGAGGTGTGAGGGAGCCATGGCGGCGAAGCAGGTGTCTTTCATACCGTGGAGGGGGAGGGAGTTACCAAACAGCACCAGGCGAAGAGGTCTGATGGGAGGAAGGGGAAGGATAAGGTCCCGATTCTTCTGCCTAACGTCATGATTCGTTCCTCCTCCCGTCTGCAGCAGCAGCAGCAGCAGCAGCTTCTTCTTCTTCCTTCTTTCTTTCTTCTTCTTCTTCTTCTTCCTTCTTTCTTTCTTCTTCTTCTTCGTCTTCTTCGTCTTCTTCTTCCTTTCCCTCGTTTTCTGCTGTTTGTTGATTCTGTGCAGAAAGTTCAAAAGTTCGATGAAGCAGGTAATAATGTCCGTTTCACACTAGGCATACATTTTGTCCGCCCAAGCATTCGGCAATTGCCTCCGATGGTCAGAGTTTAGAAGAGTCTTGAGGAGGAGCCGTGGACCCTGTCTCTCTACATCCGTTCTGGTATTGAAAGGGCGGGGCAGAAGCATAAATCCATAGAAGAGTGTCAGTGTAGGATCGGGATGTCGGTCGAGATTTCTGGGGAAGAAGATTCGAATCCGCACGCTTCCTCCGAGAACGTAGAGACAACGCTAGCTCGACACGGGGAGGAAACAAACGGTTATTTGACATCGGCCAGAATGTGCCCGAGTCCGAGCCGCGCCCAAGGTTGGTGAATGTGTTTATGATCCCTAATCAGGGTTTGTGTGCATCGCGATGCACGAAAACCCTAAATGTACGCTGACGATGGATGCACTCGTAAACCCTAAAGGGATGCACTCGTAAACCCTAAAGGGATTCTTTCTATAAACCCTAAAGGGATTCTTTCTACACTGCCGAACCCTGAATGGATCTTCTGTGGCGAGATGTGCACGGGACGGGGTAAAAACCCTAAGAGCCTCGGGGTGAGAGACAGATCGAGGATTTGGGCGGCCAAGTGTGAAACCGGGCAGAAACGCAAAACAACACGCAAAAAGCAAAACTTCGTCTCCTCCCCCGCTGCGTTCTTTTTTTTTTCTCCTTCTTCTCTCCCACGAGGAGGGAAGGGTTTAAGGCGAGCTTTTTCTCTCCACTCAGCAGCAGCAGCAGCGTCTGTCTGTAGAAGTGAAGAAGAAGATCGAGCTATGGCGAGGAGCTAAAAAGCGGGCAGCAGCAGCAGCAGCGTCTGTGTGTATAGTGAAGCGAGGAAGAAGATCGAGCTATGGCGAGGAGCTAGAGCGGGCAGCAGCAGCAGCGTCTGTCTGTATGGTGAAGTGAAGAAGAAGCTCGAGCTATGGCGAGGAGCTAGAGCGGACGACAGCAGCAGCAGGAGGGAGGGAGCGAGGGAGGGAGGGAGGGAGGGAGCGAGGTAAAGGCGGGGTGGGGAAGAAAGATGGAGGCGCCAAGGGCGACGATGGCGGCGGAGCAGGAGATGCATTACCGGAAGCTGAAGCCGGCGTGCCGCAAGTGCGGCGACGACAGCGGCGCCACGTTCTTCCGCTTCTTCAACAACGCGGGCACGTGCGTGACGCTGCAGCCGCGCTACAAGTGCGGCGCGTGCGGGCAGTACTTCTCGCTGCGCGTGCGGGAGGCGGTGGTGCGGGGGCGGCGGAAGCAGACGGCGGCGCAGAAGCAGCAGCGCCAGATGCAGAAGCGCTCGAAGAAGTCGCAGAAGGAGGAGGAGAAGCAGGAGGAGGAGGAGGAGGAGGAGAAGCAGGAGGAGGAGGAGATGGTGGAGGAGGAGGAGGAGGAGGCGGCCGTGCCAGCTCGCCGGCCACTTGGCCGGCCCCGT
>JBBBWG010012724.1:0-19336 GCA_037176905.1 Azolla pinnata
AGATCCTGCGCAACAAGTTATACTATCTTGTGGATTGGTTAGGTTATTCACCTACTGATCGAACATGGGAGCCTGCAAAAAACCTTAGCAATGCATCTGAACTTGTAGCAGAATTCCACCAGCGTTATCCAAATAAACCGGATCAAAATTCATGCAACATTACTCGTGCAACTCGTCATCAAAGGAGGGGGATAGTGTCATAACCTTAAATGGTTTACAAGAGATTCGAACCTACAAGCTCAACATCAAGACTCTACGCTCTTAACCACCAAACCAAGACAGGCTTATATATAGTGATATAAGAACGATATTTAACTTGTACTTAGTTGAGACAATTTATCGAGTTCTGCATGCTCGCCAAATGGCATGCATGCACGATTGCCACTTGGCAATCATGCATGCCTACCAAGTCATAGCCTAAGAACTAGTATATATAAGGACTAGTCCCTCATTGTATGAACCATTCCGGTTCAATGCCAGTCTTTGGCATCTTGTACGTCGAGTCTCTAGGTAATTCCAATTCTCGTCTTCTTGTTCAGTTCTTATACTTTTCTTGTACTTTTCTTGTTATTATCTTCTCTTCCTATTTCGTCGACGAGCCTTGGTCATGACAATAATCATTATATCATGAAAAAGTAGCCTTTAATATTTTGTCATGATAAGTTACTTCAATGGTTAGGCTTCCCTATCATGTAGTACGAGATCCTGAGTTCAAATTCAAGGAAAACTTAATGCTCGTTGATTTCTTATAGCATAAGATCATTTATTATTTGCTTGCATAGTGCCTGGGAAATATATATACCTTTCTCAGGGACTCTTGGTAGTAAAACATATCGGAATGCTCTGAAATACTTCTAGATGAGGTTGCTAAATTAATTTGGCCTGACCAAAGGGATATTTATGTCGAACGAAAAATGTCAAAAGAGGGTGAGGCAAGGTGGCGGGGAAATTTACAGGAAATAGAGGTTGAAATGTTAATCACAATATTGGCAAAGGAAGATGAATTGGGTCATCTATTTTTTATAACAATGGTTGTAAAGGTATCAAAAAATGAAGGTGATAATAAGCTATTATCCTTGAAAGTTCATTGGTATCACAATACTTGTCAGAATGTTTTTTCTAGAAAATACACTTTAGAAATAATAGGTACAACATCTGAAAAGGGAGCTAAAAGAATAAAGAAAAATGTCTGAAGATAACCACCCTCAATTTGGAGGAAGTGGATATGGAGATAACTTGGAAGAAGATAGATGAAGTTGAATATTGATTCTGTAACTGGTGTTGTTCACTTTGATTGGGATCAAAGTGAACCCCTATATTTATACAATTCCCGGAGCTCTACATGTCAGAAGAGGATCCAACATGTAGGTTACTGCATGCAAGGTATATATGCATGCAAAGGCTTCTAAAAAGTTTCAAAATTTTCTGGAACATCTAAAAGAAATATTAAATGTATGTGTGTTGTCATTTACATCATGAGTTTGTGTTTAATCAATTGGTTTTCTAAGCAAGCTGGTCGTGGGTTTAAAACCCGTCTATATGGCAGATCCTGCTAATGTTAAATTGCATTTGGATGAGGACAATGTTCTAATACATAGTTCTGAAGATGATGAAAGCTCCAATATGTTGTTCTGATAGCAAAGACTGAGATATTATTGGTGAAATTTGTGGGTTCAATTGTACAACCTCATCGTATTAGATTTTTTTTGTAATATAAAATCATGTAATTATTATGTTTTTTCTTATATTTCTCAACATATCACTGAAAAAAATTGCACATATATATTTTTCTATAGCTAAAGTCTTAATATATAGTGATCAAGGTCGTTATATATGTAATATCAAAGGTCAATGTAGCTGATTAATAAACACTTATCATTTTTCCAAATTAAAAAAATATAGTTATTTCATAACCATCAAATTTTTTATGAATTTTCATTTCTTTCAATTTCTCCGCCTGTAGTGAAATTGTGGTATTTTTGGCATCTTTTTCAATTGATATGATACCATTATCAAAGTATTTTAATCAATAAGACAAAACGTACAGATTTCTTGCGGTATCTTAGGGAATATTCCAAATACTTCTTCTTTGTGCAATAGTGTTAGGGTTTAAGGTGTTACTATAGTTTGACAACTAGAACTTCAAAGGGTCTCTTTTTAAGGCTAGATTTTGATCTGTATTTGATGGTAGCATCTTCCATAATCCAATTGCTCCATATCACAACTTACTAATCACTCAATCAACATGATTAAGTATCCCACAAATGCCCTTCATCCTTCGCATCGCCATCAACTTGTATCGTGAAGAGAGATAATAAAAAAAATGCATTAAGGTGGAGGTATGTATGTATGTATGTATGATATGTGATCATGCCTCAAGGAAATGGTGATTAGCAATGGGTCAGTTGATAATCGCTCGATAACTAATTACAATACGGCTACGCCTTCTGCCTTAGATCCAAAAGTGGGACCCCTAATGCTTTTAGTTACATTAATCTCATTGTCGTTACCACCCTAATTATGAGGATTATCTAAAAAAACTTGAAGAATTGAACTACCCCAGATCTAAACTCTCACTATTCCTAGACCTAAATCTCACTAATCCCAGACCTAAATCTCACTAATCCCAGACCTAAATCTCACTAATCCCACCCTAATTACGAGGATTTTGTAAAAAAAACTTGAAGAATTGAACTCATGATCTTAACTTGTGTTCGTTTGAGCCCAAGGGCGAGCCCAAAAGCGGAGGAGAGACGCTGACACACAGAGACGGAGACAGACAAGGACAGATCTCCACCTCGTCATGGTGAGTCCCTCTTTCTTTTGCTGAATTCGTAAAACAATCTTTTTCTTGGTAGCTTATTAACCATGCCTCCCATCATTAGTTCTCGAACGTCATTTCTTTCTTTCTTAATCTGATTTCGCACAAATCAACACCGAAACCCGATTTCGCAATAAACCCTTTGGGAAATTGAGCTCAGGGAATGCGCTTCCATCTTCTTGTACCATTACTGCATTGCTCAGATATACCAAAATCTGATCAAAAGCAAAGTTTCAGGTTCAGGGAGAGGATGCATTTTTCGTGGTATGAGATGGAAGTGTGAATGAGTATCTATCTATGTACAATAAGCGCACAGATGTGCAGATGGTATGCGCCATTGATCAGATTACCGGTTTCCTATTTTTACACACATATTTCAGAAATACATACATGCATTCATACGTACATATATCCGTGTAGAGCAAGATGTGATATCGGTGATTACACTGACTATCTAATTAATTGCTAATTGCATATTGATAATGGGTTAATTAGGAAATAACTTAGAAGGAGTCTGATACCAACCTAATCTAGAGCCGATCAACTTTAAATAGATACTAAATCATGCGATAATTGCAAGCAGTAATCAGTCAATTGGTGCACTTGATTAGTGGGTTTAGGATTTTCTCTTCATATCTCTCAAAGGAATCTCTCTCTCTCCCCCCTCTCCTCTCTCTCTGGAGCCAATTTCTCTATTTCTCTCTTTTGGGTGATTACATAGAGAGAAGTATTGACGAAATTGTTGTTACTCATTTGATGACATGGTGATATCATGAAGGACTTGTTTTGATGATTGAAAATCCATCGAAGGAAATACTGGAGAAAACTGCATTCTCATCTCTTCTCTGTCTATTCAGATGACTGTAGAAGGAAATACTGGAGAAAAAAGCTTTTTGCTCATTTGGGATGTATCTTAACTAATCGTGGAAGCCATTTTGATTCTTTCTGATGTATGTTTCTTGTTTATACTCGAAGTAGGCAAAAATTCTTTTTCCTCTTATAAAAAAAGGGATTTCCTATCTACGTATGGTGTGTCCAATCTGGACACATGCGATACTTGATTGTCCCCTAAACTAGGCCTACCATGGATAATATCTTCTTCTGCTGTTTTAAGTTTGATGGCACTCTCATCTATATCATGCATATAAGTTTGTGATAATTTATAAGTGCTAAGCTTATTCTTTTAGACCCTTTCCATTGTAGGTCATGGATAATGTACAAGAAAATTCAGTGAGGAGATCTGGTAAGTCCATTGCTTATAATTAGAAAATATGCTGATTAGTTTTTCATCATGTTTTTGTCTTTCTGAAAGCTATTGTATGATGATTGAGAAGGATTTCTTTAATGGCATGTAAAAGGATTGTCGAACAGTAAGCGGCCTATGAAAGTTCGTGACAATGGTAGAAGCAAAGGCAAAGAAGGCCAGGGAAGAGGCGGTGACTATGCTAAATGGGGTGTCAGTAGCCAAGGTGTGCTGAGTAGTCTAGGAAGATGGTTGTTATTATGCCCTTTTTGGTTAAAATTCTTTTGATTGCAGTTCTTTGCTGGTTTATCTCCAAGAGATAGATAAATAAATAGATTTTATTGCTTGTTTTGTTTGTTGGTGGAACATCTAAAATCAACATGTAAAAGAAATGCTGGGTTTTGCCATTATCACCTGCCCACTGAATTACACTTTCCCAAATCTCTCTAAGCAAGTGCTGTAGCTTTTGGAGGCAAAGCCACTAATGTTCAGAACCCTTGAGTGAAGCTCCTGGTTGTCAGTGTCTTTTTCAGACCATCTCCTCTATTCGTATGATGGTACATGCAGTGTGAGCACGTGGTACTTGAGCTCAACGTGTAAGACTCATGTTCCTGAGAGCCAAGAAAATTTAAGCGTTGTCTATGGCCTTGCATTCACAGTCATATAAAACGGTGCAGCACATCGTTTAGTATCTTGGAGCACTAACTGATTTCATTTTGCACATTTGAATTTGGACTAAATAATTTAAGGCGGATGTACTGGTTTAATTCTATGATCATGCTTGCTGAAGGCCTGGATCTGCTACTCTTGGGGATAGTTGTATTCCATGTATGGATGGCTCCATACACCAAAGTGGAGGAAAGCTTCAATATTCAGGTTGGGCACTTCCAAGCATATAAGGGAGGAATCGGTGGTTTGAGAAAAACATTTGATCTGTTTTGATACGTTATAAAATCAACATCTTTTGTGGGTCAATCATGCCTTTTGGTTAAATATTTTCCTCAACTCATATAATGGATGATTTTAAAGGCAATCTTGCTATGTTCAAAATGCATACTTTTGTTTTGTAATTCTGATATCCTAATACTCTGGAACATTGAGCTTGTGTAGCTTCCAATATCCTTCTTTCATAGCATTAGAGGCTTTAGGTGCAAGTCTTATGTGCTGAGCATATTCATGCAGCAGATGTGTTTCCAGGTGTTCTTGAGCGTTTAACTTTAATGCCTAGATTGGGAAGGTTATTTGATCACACTACAGATAATAGGCCAATAGAACAAAAAGAAAGGAAAGAAAATTATATTAAAGTCTTTTAAGAGTTCAAAGTATCCTAAGGTTGAACAAAAAAATACATCTTCAATCGTTCTGTGTCTATAGTAAAGCAAATAAACAAAAATTTATTTAACTACAAATGAGATCTTAGGAAGATCACAAAATTAATCTATACACTAATGGATAATGTTGAGTTACTAGGGAAGGCTTCAGCTAGTATGTTGATGGGACCATGTGTTGAAAAGATCTTTCCGTTGGGCAAGGCTCTGATAGAAGTGATACGATACAAATTGAAGAGTTGTTGAGGTTGTTACTTGGCAATTAACTAAACTTCAATGCATATACTTATATCATGTAATTTATTCTTGGCATTTTACATACTAGCTCTGGTTGAGTGAAAATACAGTAAGTTGGTTCAGCTTCTAAATTAGATGTTTGATACTCAAATTTTCAAAATTTAGGTTCATTGACCTATCAATTAAGATTTTCTGGTGCTTCTGAGGGCAATAGAAATAAATCCAAATATAGAAAGAGTGAAGGGCCCGCATAAATTGCAAAAGGATTGATGTAACGTACAGATGATTGCAATAGAAGTCTAAGGATTGCGTGATAAGCAATATTATGTTATTATTTGATAATGTTTTGCTTGTTAATAGTGATCTTGGAAGATTATTCTGTCTTGAACTAGGGTCTACATATTTAGGAAATCAAACTTATCATAACTTCTCTTTTTCCCTTCTAATGGACAGGCCATACATGACATTTTGTATTACAGACATCAAATATCTAAGGTGAAGATTAACAACGTTAATTTTACACAGACTTTCTCATTTTGTGGAACATTTTCTTTTTCCTTGTGAACGTCTAGTATTTTATTATAATTAATTTCCATGTTTCAGTATGACCATCTGGCATTTCCAGGAGTTGTACCACGAACTTTTATAGGTTTGCCCTTTTGTACTTCCCATCATTCACTGGAGGTTGAAACTTTGTCTTATCTGTTTAAGTGATTTGTTGAATGTCTGTTTAGATAGGTTATATTGACAATAGTGTATGCTCTGTTTGACACCCACTAATAAACATGGTTGCTTTGTGAGGTAAACTGTTTGAGTTGCAGTAGTGGATTTTAACTGAAAAACTATTTCGAACTGTCCCAAGGAATCTGCATTTCATCATGCTGGAATATGGTAACAATCCTATCTGAAATGCATATAGTATCTCATCTACCATCTGAAAACACGTGACAATAATAGCATGTCTTGGGGATAAGGTCGTTGCTAATGCGTATAAGTTGTTATTGATAAGTTACAGAAGTTTCAAGGGCCAATAGGTGCTAGGGTGTCTTCATTGGCATACATGCAAAATCTGTGTTTAACATAACATGAACCATGATTAACCAAGCCGAGGATCTTCTGTTTATTTTGGTAGTTTCTTTTTTTATGTTTTCATTAGGTATGGCCGTCATAAAAGAGAATGACTCAGGATTCTTGAATAATGCCTTTGGCTGTTAACATGCTGTTGTTTTCCAAAGTGTTTGTTCATTCACAGGGATTGGCGGTGCATTTGAACAGGTGCAATCATTGTTAGTCTTGTATCTTCACCGTTTGTTCTGGTAGCAACATTATGGGACATTCCCAAAACTGTCAGCCTTGTAATTGGTAAGCATAATATATGTTTCCCAGGTCCATATTATGTGCTTTTCTCTTTCACATGGTTAAGCTTCATGATCAATGCTCCATGTTTTTGCTGCAATGATAGTACGCCTTGTTCTTGGAGGTCTGGTACTCGGTTCATTCTTCATGCTACGCTTTCAGGTTCTTTTGTAAAGATGATTTGTATTTTCTGCCTAAAATTTACTGGAGTATAAATATCTAGATTTTCTTTGTGGATTTGCAGATACGTAAACATTTTGGATCCCGTGTTTCCGTTGCATATACAGTACTTGCAATAGTGCAGTTTCATTTACCTTTTTATATTACAAGGCCACTTCCGAATATTTTTGCTCTGGCCATAGGTTAGTAATAGAAGTTGAAGGATAAAAGTAAATTACAAGTTAGCTGATTTGATTGTATCTTCTGAATGTGACATGCCTTTGACTTTGGACAGTAAACTTAGCATTTGCAGCATGGATATCTGGACGGGCTGAGACAACTCTTGCATTTTTGGTAGGCTTTCTCATTCTCAGATTTTCTTCCAAAGATCTATTTATTTAAATCTATACAAAATCACCATGCGGTTTTTTGCTATTCTTTAGTGATACTCATTGTGCTATAATGTAGAGTTAACGTATGGAGAAGAGCATTAGAATCCTGTAAAATTGTATTATCTGTTAATTCCTTAACGTGCTTCCAGAGTTTCAATGTTCTTTCTTCATGGTATACTGCTTAGGTTTCATTGAATTTTTTGTAAGACATGGGGAGTTTTGAGAGTATTCTTTTTATACATGTTACTAAGATATTTGCATAGACTGAATCCTTTTTATTTTCATGAATGATCTATGCCCCTTTACAAGGATGGGCATGGTTTTGGGATATTGTTCAAAATCTCGTTTCTGGCTGGACATTCTATCTTGACTTTGAGGTAGGGGATGGTATTATGGCCTACATTTATCCATAACCTTACAGTGTATCTCTAGACTCTTTTTCAGTAATCAAACTTGCTCAAACAACGTCATTTGGAGATCTCAATTGCTATATATTCTGATCAGTAGAATTATCTTCAAAACATGAGGAGATATATATTCTAGACTTAATATTTAGATCTATGATAAGAACAAGTTTTGCTGAAAGACTTCTATTTTTCAATGCAGACAGTTGCGGCTGTCATATTTAGATGTGATGTAGTATTGCTAGCAGTACCAATTGGAGTTTCCTTGCTGCTGGTATTCTTTGACAGAAATATAACATGTTCAACTTTTTTAACTAAAATTATACATGTAAACTTTGACCATTTCCTGTTTCCACAGGGAGGAGAAATCAAGCTAAAAAATGCAATTAAGTGGTGTATTTGCATCTTGCTTCTAAGCATAGGTATCTATAGAATTTAGTAATATTTATGATCGTTTGAATACTTAATGTTTGCAGTAATCTTGTTGTCTTCTATAGTAACACATTCAAATTTGAACCTATGTGCTCAAATTTTCAATCTAACAATTACCGCAATCTAGCTATAATTTGGAGTCATTGCAGGATCCATACAAATTGGAACATTTAGTATGCCTGTAATTTGTGGATATAAACTCTGGTTTGGAAATTGAGATATCAACAAATCTAAATTTGAGTACTCCCACATATTGGCTAGCATCCTATTCCCTTGTAGTTCTGTACACATATAATCTTTCTGCAGTCTCTACTGTGAATGTTATCCTTGAACATCTGATTCTGCCCTTCTGACTAGTTGTCTTCTTATTTGTAAACTTTTTGCTTCTAGAAAGTAAACCTTGAGCTTCTTCCACCATCATGTTGCTCAAAGGAAGAGTTTACTTCAAATAAATAATCAGCAGATGTCATGGGCATCTGGTGAACCTCACTTCTGATTATTTCTTGTATTTCCTTTGTTGCTGATAGGTATCCGAATCCCTTTTCTCACTTCAGATATTATTTGAGGCTCTAGATTTGTGCAGATTTTCATTTGCATTGATCTATCTATAGGAGTCCTTTCACAGATTTTCCTGGGGCTATCTTGCAAATTTTTATATTCACATGAGTTTTTGAAAGAGATCTACATAAAGTAAATTGGTTTTCTTTATATTCTTGATGGATTGAAATCTAAGGGTGATAGGAGATACACAAGATCACATCTATTGCTTCAGGGTTCACAGTGGGAATAGATTCAATCTTCTGGCAACGTTGGTTGTGGCCAGAGATGGAAGTATTTTGGTTCAACTCTGTTCTGAATAGAAGCTCAGAATGGGGGGTAAGCATTATAACACAGGTTCATCCATTTGTGTTTCGTAATCCACTCTCTAAATTTTTGTGGTTAAGAATGACACAGGTTTCTCCAGTCCATTGGTACTTCACATCTGCTCTTCCCCGGGCAATGCTAGGAGCTTATCCTCTCTCCTTCGTAAGAAATCATAATCAACCTCCGAAAAAGTAGAATATGTATACTTCACTATGTAACATTTGTGGGAGTACACTTACATTAATGTTTTGTTTTCCAGCTTGGTTTAGTGTTGGAACGACGTGTAACCAAATATGCACTTCCTACTTTTGCTTTTGTTTTGCTTTATTCAAAACTTCCTCATAAGGTGAGGAAAGATGCCCGGGCATTCAAGTCTATATTTGACGTGACTTCTGAATTGAGTATTTTGAACTGTATAAAGAATGTTACTTCTATAGGAGCTCAGGTTTATACTTTTTGCTCTGCCAATCCTGAATTTGTCAGCAGCAGCTGCTCTATCAAGAATGTAAGGTGTACCAAAGCCTTTAATAAGTCATCATGTTTCATATATAAGAAAATAAAGAGACCAGAAATCTGGTTTACAAATAGTTATATGGCTTCCTTGACACAATCTCATCAAATCTTTTCTCTTTGTGTGACTTATTGGCCTCCAGTTATAACAATCGGAGGAAGAAAGTATGGGGATTCATGCTAATCGGATGCATTTTGATGTTAATGGCAAGGTAATATAGACGGACAACATATTGCTAAAACCGTTTTTCAACAGTTAACATTGATGGAACAATTTCCTTGATTCTCCAGTGCAATCTTAGTGGGCATACTCTCAACAGCTTCCTATGCAAACTATCCAGGTGGACATGGTCTCAATATTCTCCACACCACAGGTATGCAGGTAGATCTGTGCATATAAAATAGTGTTAATTTCCTTAATTTCGTATGTTTCTTTTTTATGTGTCTTAAATCGACATCACATTGAGGTTTCCCACTACTACTATAATGTTGGAAAACTACCAGAAAAACACTACAAGAATGCTTGACTACTTGCTACATAGGTAATTCGGACAAGTTAAGGGTTTAATACTTTAGAATGACAAAGAAACCCTTATCTGACAGATAACTCTAATAGCAATGTTCAGCGGCTTGTCCACATTGATGTGCTTCCAGCAATGACCGGGATTTCCCGGTTCTGTGAAAGAGGTCCACCATGGGCTTATTCCAAAGAAGAGGATCTTTCTATTGAACACTTACGCATGCGTAACTTTACATATTTGCTTAGGTATGTCTTTTCTCTTGGATGGGATCATCATTATGCTATTTCTGGAGTTTCAAGATCTCAAGTATAATCTCTGATGTTCTGGATGTGTTCAGTTCACAATCTTTCATCGATGACTATGATTGCTTGATGTCTGTGGAAGGCTTCTCTAAAGTCGAACTACATCTTTCACGTGTACCATTTAGTCTGGTGAGTTCATACATCTCGTAGCTACTGTTTTCTGGCACCAGTCTCATGATGATCTCAAGCAATAAACTAAAAAAAGCCTGTTAGAAGTAAGAATGCAACTATAGGATTGAACTCACAATCTCAAGGTTATGAAGGATAAATAATCGTTGCTAAGTTATTTTAATGATCCTCAATTTAGGCTATGTTCTAGCTTTGTAACATGTTGGCTTCTTTTTGTGCTTCCAGTTAATGAAGCCGTTAATTTACATCCACGGCAGTAAAAAGAGCATGGTGGTTGATACGAGCATATGGCCTGGTTGTGAAGTATGAGTATTTAGACTGTTTAGCATGGATATACAAATTGATGGATACACCCAGCAAACTACTCGCAGTGGCTTGCCAATTGAAAAGATTTAATGTTAATAATTTTTATGAAGTATGAGGTATATCAGTTGTTGAGCAAATATTTATTTCTATCGGTCTGAAAAATTGTATCAATCAAGGTTCGTGTCTATTTTCATATATATTGAGATTGAGACTACTTTTATCAATTGAAATCGAGACTAACTTGATCAACTGTGGTTTGATACTATTTGTATCAATTGAGGTTAGAGAATATTTGTATCAATTGAGATTCGAATCTATTTGTATCAATTGATATTTTTGACAATTGAGTGTTTTTATCAATTGAGGTTCAAGATTACATTTTTTTTGTCGATTAAGGTTCAAGACTTGGTATAAATTGAGGTTTAAGACTATATTTATGTCAATCGAGGTATATTACTAATCGAGATTTGGAACTAACTTTATCAATTGAGATTCACTACATTTTTTTTTATCAGAGGTACTTTACGTTGTTCTGGCAATTTTTTATTTTTACCTGTAAATTGAGGCTTGAAACTACATTATCTAATTAATTACTGGTCAGGCATAGGAACAGTTATATTTTAATGACGTACAATGTGAATGCTGAAACAGCTGAATCTACATTTGGAACTTACTCTTTTCAGTAGTTCTGATGCTGACTTTTTTGAACTTTGTTAGTATGGTATTAGAAATTTTGATCCGGTTTTGAAATATTTATGTAGATGAAGGCAATAATTTTTTGTCAACATCACCATATTACAGTTTGCAAGAAGCGCCAAAATAGAAATTTTTGTTTACTGATCCAAGGGTACATATTTGTTATGTAGAGCTACGAGGAAACCATTACGCATAGATAATGCAAATCAAGTGCAATTATGTGACATCAAGCCCATCAGTTGTGCATGCGATCATTGCATCTCCTGAGAGAGCTTCGTACTAAGTAGTCTGATGCAAATCATGTGCTCAGGCATCAATAAAATTTTGGTCCCACAAAGCTTTGAATTACTGATGAACATAACGTAGTTTGTTTGCTGCAATATATTGATGATAAGCATCAATCCAGAGAAAGCACAAGATAATGATTCATTTGCTCCTTCAAAAACCTCACCTAACAAACTATTGTCATTATACATTTTCAGCCTTTTCTGCATGGCTCAGCTAGTTGCTTTCTTTCTATCTAAAGTGTTCTCTTCCATCCTTATAACCTTTACAAAAACAAAACTCAAAAGATAAACCATCTCTAATCACGGATCATTTCTTTTTCTTCTCCTTTTGTTTTCCTTTTTGCTGAGAATGCAAGTGCTGTGCTCTCTTCAAAACCCGATTCAAAAAATCTCATTTGATATACAAACATAAATGATACTCAACCCAAGTATATTCAAGTCACATTCACCCAAATCCTCTGCCTCCACCTACAGTAGCAATAGATTCACAGTAGGGTTAGACAAGTGAGTGGCTTCAAGAGTTATTATACTAGAATAGCGCTATAATTTTGATAATTGGACTTGATTGCTTGTAGATGCATATATCCAAATGCAAGAGATGCAGGATATACCTCTTCCTCCACCCCTTGGAGCACCTCGGCCACCTCGGCCGCCACCACCCCTTCCAGTCTCGTTGCGAAAACCACCACCTCTTCCACCATCTTCTTCACCTCTGCCTCTCCCACGGCCACGGCCGCCCACCGGCGGTTTCCTATCTGGTAATGTTTTAAACATACAAAGACACTCTCTCCATCGAAACAACAAATATATGTCTGCAATAAAGGCACAAAAACAGCATTACATTTCCATTGTGATAACAATGTACTTACCAGCTCTCCTCACTGGTTCTTCTTGAACCTTGTCGATAACCTAAAGTGAAAATGATACATGATTAGCAATTGTAACTATCCCAACCTTTGCATAAACGATACAAAAGTGATCACTGTCAGAAGATTTAAAGAAGGTTTATCCCTGGTAGATCTAGTTTAATGAAAAGCACAAGCCAAATACAACTGGATTGAGCAAACCACGTGTTGACCAGAGAAAAAACCCCATGAAAATAATTGCATTTTCAACAGGGACAAAGAAACTTACTTACTTTCAGCATAAACAAAAAAAAAACATTTTCAAAGTTCTTTAACACAACCGAGCATGGATCCAAAAGGTGCAATTTTCCTATATACATTCTTTCACTGTCATCAAAATAGAGGAGAGGATGAGGTGGACAAGCTCACTCCTATGGTTTTGCAATAGTTGAGGAATGGCATTGATATTCTTACCATGTCTTGAGGAGTACTGAAAGGCACAAAATCTCGGACCCTAGATGATGTTAACCTCTAGATTTCTTACAAATTTCCAAGCTACAAAAGGCCGAGATTCAAGATTTCCACTAACTTTCTTGTTCATCCACCTTTTCACATGAATTCAATCCTAGTAGAAAATATTTGCCGCCATGGAAGAGACAGAGCACCTATATCTAGCTATCACAATTGATCACGTTTGGAGATATGCACTTCAATTTTGAAACAGCCCAGTAAGAGAGAGAAGAATGGCGTTCATATATACACACAATCAACAGCAAGTATGGAGAAATGCAATCCAGAATGAAGTGATGCACAACATAAACCCATCCATATAAGATTAAGCAATAGTTTAGCATATTTTTGCTTATGATAAAGTAGAAGCATATTCGAGCGAAAAGTAAAATGGACTAAAATAGATGCCTACAATCTGCAAGGAAAATGCAAATGCGAACTTGAATGTATATACAAGAAAGCACGTAATGTCAGAAAAATAATACAGAATTAGAATCAATCAAATAGGGTAATCAATATAGATTTGCAAAACTGGACAGAAACATTCGAACGACCTAGTTCGTAAAAAAGTTATACAGACTGCAAAGAAAATTCCTAAAAAATGGAACTATTCCATAAATCAGCAAGCTACACAAAATTCTCAGCTAAAATTATATGAGGTAAGGAGGACGAACCTCATCAGGCACTCTCAGATACTTGATTGTATTACCACGAATATAGCATTCAGGCATCCGCCAGAAACGATCTCCATCCTGCAGAGTACACCTTCATTTTCAGGTCAATAATACATCAGAAGAGATAAAATGAATCTCAAACAAAAATAGGTCTGATATACAGGCAATCCAATGATCACCTTGGATGTGCATATAACCTCCCGTAAATGTATGTTCATCCAAGTGTCACAATTGACAAGATGACCATTGTATGTCTCACCATTCTTTAGTTCTACCAGCTGTAAATAGAAATAAATGCTCACAAGTCCAAAATATAAGAAAACGTCCACAATGTGACTTCCCATGCCTTACCATAGGATGACCTTGTGCAGTCTTAAGTAACGTTAGTGGAAGCTGCATCAAACAAAGGAAGCACACATTAGTATAGCAGCAAAAACTTATATGTACATATCTAACAAGAAAAATATACCCATCACATGAAGCTAAGTACCTCTGTGAGCGGATAACATAAAAAAGGTACTTTGCCCTACTTAAACGCTTTACTAGGTCGAATTCTAGGAATTGCAAGAATCGTAAATGTGAATATTACTAACTATATCGATATATTTATGCAACATGTGAAAAAGATAACAATTATAGTAGTGAAAAGTGATAAGCTGATTGCAAAAGCACATAGGGGAGCAGTGAATTCAGATATACAAGGCATCATTCGAAGGGAACAGACGGAATAAGACAGATGAAAGAGAGAATTCTCGTAAAAAGGTAGACTGTGGAAAAGACATACATGCCATTGCGATTTTGGTGTATCAATCGTGTAACAAAATCCTGAACATCACAAAGAATGGCCTTCTATGCTCAGCAACGAAGCACATAATGAAGACTTCATGAACATATAGGAGGGGTGGGCAGCGAATCGTCTCTGAGAAAGGATTTGGTTTGACCTTTCCATATGCATATTATACCTTAACACTTCCATCGCTAACGACGGAAGTCGCATCCTTTCCCCGATCCTAAACCCCTTGTTTTCTACAAGAATTTGTTGGTTCTCTTGACGGCGGACCAAACAAAGAGGTAGTAGAAGCAGAATTCTGAGAAGTTTTTCCTGTTGAGGGCTACGGGGTCTCTGATTTCCTTTCCTTATGAAGTTCCTTCGAGAGCCTCGCACAAGAGGAGGGGCCGGGAAGTTGTTGGGCAGGAGGGGAACTCTGAATAAGGAAAAGGAGGGGGAAACATACCATGGCGCGGGAGGCGAGAGAGCTGGAGGTGCAGGTTTGTCAGGCTGCGTCGTTCTCTGTTTGGCGGGAACCCTAGCTAGCGCTGCTGCAGGCAGGGTTAGCGCTACTCCTCGTTGAAATTCTCTCTTCTCTCTCGCCCTGCTTCTTCTTCTTCTTCTTCTTCTTCTTCTTCTTCTTTCTCTTCCTTGTGTAAAGCTCAACATGTCACTTCTTCTTTTTCCGTTAGATTCATTAAAAAAGAACACAATTACGTCATGGTTAGGCTAGACCAAACAAACTGAATAGATGAGAAGCTTCGACCCAATGAATGTTTCTATGAATTCGCCAGATACACCTTGATCAACCCAATGATTCGTAGCTTACACTTCCCGATTGTTTTCTGCTGCTAAGATTTTCCGTCGTAGCTTGGTGGAATTCTGAAAGAATTGTATTACGGCATTTGTTTTCTCTGGGCTTTTTCATAAGATACCACCACGGTCCAGATGAGGTGTGCTGGACACATGTGGTCATAGATCTAGATTTTGATGCCTTCTTAAATTGATGTAAGGGTTGGATCGGTAAAACCATTTCCAGTCTAGAAGGTTGATTATTCACACTCTCTTCCACAGTGGAGCCCTATCTTCATTCATTTGGTCACTTTTGTCCCATTTGTCCATGTAACAGACAATCTTTGCATTTGGCGTATTTTGCGCTTGAAGAATGCATTTTCCTCTCATTTCATGTTGTATGTTGCCCGTTGTTTTCGCTTGTCATCCGTCCACACTGCTACTTGCAACCATTTCCCTTGGAGCAATGCTTTCTTCATGATGTGGCCACCTCTAATGTTGTTCAAGATTGCATCTTGGAGCTGCTCCGGTTTTCGCATAAATCTTTTCCATGGAACCATACAATCTGTTGGTCCTTGGTCCATCAAACTCTAGTTAAGTTTGGTCTGAGTACCAAACATTTGATTATTCTCGTCCACAAATCTTGGGTTCCATATTAGTGATTGCGTATTCTCTTCATCGCTTCCCTCAATATCAATGTTGTTTTTATTTCAGACCAAGCTTTAAAAATACTTTTTAAGAAATGATTTTTCCATTTATTGGCTAGGCGGTCTGGAATGAAGGGCCATCTTGTTGACGGCCCTCTTATCTTAGGATTGTATGTTGCTCTCTCTTTCAAGATTTCTTGCCAAGGACTTCCAATCGGAAGCATGCTTTTGACTACATATTCACATAGCAAGGCTTTGCTGTGCTCCATGAGGTTGAGTTCTCTAAGCTCGCCTTCATTCTTGTGTCATGGTTTCAAGTTCTTGACCATGGGTAATTCCTTCTAAGTATCATGAGTATATCGAATACAAAAAGGTTTATTGATAAATATTATATTTTAATACTTAATAATATCTTAAAGCATTATCATATTAACGTTATAAACAACTTGCGATGTCTATTGACATCGCAAGTCCTTAGAGCCAGCGAGTGTTAATCGTGCATGCAAGCCATGTGGCAGCCGTGCATAACAGCCACGTGGCGAGCATGCATGACACCTAGAATTGTATAAATATTGAGTTGGTCTCAGTATTGAGCCATTCTGGTTCAAACTGTCATGGCCGAAGCTTGTCGATAATGATGTACTCGAAAGACATGAATACTACAAGAAAAAAACCCGATGAGAACAAATTGTAGTTTACAACAATCATAAGAATCTCATGTATTTCCAGAATGCTTGAGTGTTAAATCGTCCTCAAATGAAGTCATTTTGGGACCTGAACACCTTCAAATACGTATAACAAAAGTATTGGATGTACCAACTAATTCAAGTTTTCTGGAGTCTATTTGAAGAAATATCAAGTTAGACTCTTTTGCTCAAGATGTATCAAATCATATTGCTCCCGATCGAGCTTCTTCTTTAACATCCAAGAATTCTCACAATGATTATAGAAAATTTAGTTGACAAGATGATTTGCTTTTCCAAAACAAACATTTATACGTCCTAGACAATCCAACTCGACTTCAAGTATTGCAACATTATCATGACATGCCGATTGTTGGATATTTTGGTGTTCACAAGACTTTAGAGCTTGTTACTCGAAACTATTGGTGGCCTCAACTTCATAGTTTTGTCGAAGACTATGTTCACACTTGTAATATTTTTCGATAAAAAATTCCTTGACATCAACCATATGGTTTGCTAGACCCATTGCCCACTCGCGCCAACTGGTCCATGGAAGTCTATCTCTTTGGATTTCATTAGAGATCTATCACTTTCTAAGGGTTGTGACGCCATTCTCATAGTAGTCGACGATTTCACCAAAATGGCACATTCGTTTCCTTGTGTGGAGACTTTTACTAGTCATGACACAACAAATATGGTTATAGGAGAAGTATTCAAATATCATGGCCACTACAAGGTATTGGCCTATTTGCCGCGAGTTTTGCCGCGAAATTTCTTCTACAAAAGCTCAGGAAAAGTCGCGGCAAACGACATTCTGTTTTGCCGCGAAATTTTGCCGCGACTATTACCGCGACCTTGCCGCGAGTTTTACCGTGAGTTTTACAGCGACAGAAAAATTTTTACCGCGACCATTACCGCGAGTATTACCGTGAATTTACCACGAGTGTTACCACGAATTTATCGTGAGTTTTACCGCGAGTATTTCCGCGAGTATTTCCGCATGTATATACGCAGGTATTGTCGTGCGTATATACGCGATCTTTACCGCTGTCGTAGTGTTTGGGCTATACAGCTCCAAATGTATGTGTCCGGGTGGAACCGCTGGGGTTCTGAACCGGGAGATGGACAATTTGGTGAGAGATTCAAAATATGATTTTAATTATCAAATGTTACTACAAAGTTGTTCCCAGATTTAGGAGATTAAACATAAATAAAATATAGAGAAATTATTGAGAAAGTTAGGAAGATTGGGATTAGGAAGAGGTTAGGGTTTTAATAATCGGGTATTAGGGTATTAAGTATTAAGGTTTAGAGAAGAGATGAGGAAGATTGGGATTAGGAAGAGATTGGGGTTTTAATAATCGAGTATTAGGGTATTAGGTATTAGGGTTTAGAGAAGAGATTAGGAAGATTGGGATTAGGAAGAGATTAGGGTTTAAATAATCGGGTATTAGGGTATTAGGTATTAGGGTTTTGTATATTAGGGCATATCTCCCTCTCCCTCATGTACGCCACTCCTTATATAGGCTGTGGAGTGGGTCGCCGTAGTAAAAAAACGCAGGAGGAAAAAAACTAGGAAAATAAAGCAGAAAAAAAAAAGAAAAAAAGGTAGAAAAAAGTAGAGAAAAAAAAAGCCAAAATAGGAATCGACCTATGCTTTGTAAAACAATTCCTTTATCCACTACACCGTACTCGCTTTATTATATTACTTATTTCTTGAGTTCTTCTATGTCTTCGTCAACGTTCTTTTTCTCTATGCATTTCACATTATGCGCTCAAAACATCAGGACACCGTGAGTATTACTTCGCGTATATATGCGAGCATATACGCGAATTTATTGCATCATATTGTTGTTGTAGAAGGACGTCAGGCAAAACAAGCGTTGGCTTCCAACAATATAGTGGAGGTGTCAAGATGTGGGTTGATACTGAGAGAAGATCAGATCTGAAGGAGGAGACTTCAGATCTGAAGTAGTCAGAGGTGGCGGCCAAAGACACGAGAGAGTTGAACAGAGAGACAGGCACAAAATGAAACTACCAGTAACTGAAGTTGGAGCAACCAACTTTGGACGATCATACAAGTCTGGTATTTATACCCCCAGGCTAGGGCTCAAGCCATTCCGTCATATTACAAATATGGCCCGTCCACTTATGGACAGTGTGAACACGGTCATTAAATGCTCGTATTCGACACTCCCCCGTAATGGGAGTGTTCCGAAAAATCCGTAAAAGAAAAGGAATATACAAGTTTTACAGATTTACAAAGGGGTTGATATACTGCGGAAAAGTACGATAAGAAAAATACGAAAGATCGTAAAATTACGATCAAGTCAAGAGTATGAATAATCGTAGAGTTACGATTAATCGTAAAGTTACGAATAATCGTAAAAGTACGATTATTTCCGCAGTTCGTCCGGAATCAGCTCCAT
>JBBBWG010012735.1:5485-17595 GCA_037176905.1 Azolla pinnata
GCAGGTTCCCTTGTAGTGCATTAAAACTCCTTCCAAAAACCCAATAGGAAAAAGTGATAGGAGAAAGAGTACATAGTGTACATTACTTATATTGTATTGTTGCCTCCTTAAAATCTAAACGTGTGAAATTTCAAGAACAATTCACTAGGAAAAAGAGTACAACTACGAGCTAATCTACAAGATAACTCCAACAATCTTTTGGACAATATCAGGGTATTTCTTCCCCTGATTTCTGCAAATCTCTCATCCTTCTCATACCAATACCTTGGACAAGCTTTTCAAAAATACTAGTTGGCAAAGACTTAGTAAATAAATCTGTAGGATTTTCACTAGTCTTTGTGAGAGTTATCATAATTTCTCCTTTCTTTTGCAATTCATGCATACAAAAGAATTTAGGTGATATATGCTTCGTAAGACTTGTTTTCACATACCCTGTTTGTATTTGTGCAATACAAGCGGAACTATCTTTATAAATGATGCTTGGTATAGAGGTCATATTTAGCCCACATGTATTCTATACATGCTGTATTACTCTTCTGAACGATAGACATTCTTTCGTTGCTTCAAATAAATGAATAATCTCTGAGTGGTTAGCTGATGTCGCCACCATCGTCTACTATGCTGATTTCCACGAGATGGCTGTACCACCACAAAGAAACACATACCTAGGTTGTGACAATGTTTTGTGAGGGTCTAACAGATATCTAGCATCTGCATATCCCACTATCGTTAGGTCTTGATTTTTCTTAAAGAATAGACCAAGATCTTGAGTATCACATAAATAACAAAAGATTTGTTTGACGCCAGTCCAATGTCTTTTGGTAGGTGCTGAACTGACGTACCATTCGCAAGGTACATTAATGCTAGGAGATTAACAGTAAAAGATATATCAGGTCTAGACGTACAATTTGCAAGGTACATTAATGCTACTATGGCACTTAAATATATGTACATTAATGTCCCAATAATTTTTCATTATCTTCCCATGGTCTAAATGGAGCATTCTTTACAACCAGAGATCTTACTACCATGGGAGTTCTAGTTGGATATGAATCTTGTATATTAAATTTCTCCAATATCTTCTTGATTTATATAGACTGGTGTAAATATACCTTCAAGGTTATTTTCAAGTTGCAAGCCTATACAATATTGTTTCTTACCTAATTCTTTAATTTCGAACTTTTTCTTTAAGTAAGAACTAGCTTCCTTTATGTCCTCAATATTCCTGATGATATACAGATCAATTACATATATAGAAATAATGCAAAAACCCCGTTGTGATTCTCTAATGAATATACAAGGACAATTATCATTCTTGATAAATCCTTGTTAGAAATTCACTTTGCCTGTTGTACCACATTCTAACAAATTGTTTTAACCCATATTGTTTTAACACTATATATGTTGCGTTTTGTTTCTACTGGAACTTTCATACAGATTTTAGAATCTAGGACTTTCATACAGATTTTAGAATCTAATGATCCATATAAATATGCACTTACCACATCCATCAACTACATTTCTAAATTGAAGCTCACTACCATTGATATCAAATACCAGAACGTAATTCCATCCATTGTAAGTGAATATGTTTTATCGAAATCAGTGTGGATCTCTACGTAAACCCTTGTGCTACTACCCTCCGTTTATATATCGAACCATCTAGTTATTCTCATCCCATTTCTGGACAAACACCCATTTATATCCAAAAGGGAATATCCCTTTAGGGGTATGAACTTTAGGGAATACTTGCCGGGAAATGTTCTTCATTAAATATAATATTAGAATAGCGAGCTCTATGACGGTCATTTGTGAACGGTTCCAAATGTTTAATTATAGATAGAGATTCAAAACCTACATAGATTCTCAATTTTCTATAAGGTCTCATTGACATACGCTGAGATGGTGGTATTGGGATGTATACTAGAAAATATTTGGTTCTTTTCTACCTGAAAGTTGTATAGAAGATACAACATTATATGCAATAGGTGTCAGAACCAAGAGATTGAATGAATGAAGGAAGATATAAGAGAAGAGATGAAAAAAGGAGAGTGGATGGATAACAGAAGAGTGAGTTTATCAGAACAGAATGAGTACAAAGAGGAGTTGGATACAAGAAAGGCTTAAGACTGGCGTTCATTCGAACTGATTTGATATCATCTATATGTCTCTATTTATAGGTTTCTAGAGATGAGCCTAGAGATTTCTAGAATGTTCTAGAATGTTCTATACCTAGAATATTCTAGGATACTCTAGAAGGTTCTAAAATGTTCTAGAAAGTTCTAAAGTTTTATCTGAAAATAATAATCATTATATTATAGAAAAGTAGCTACTTCAATGGTTAGGCTTCCCTATTATGTAATATGAGATCTTGTGTTCAAGTCTAGGGGAAGCCTAGTGTTCACTGATTCTTTACACTATCCCCCCTTCCAAAATGATGAGCGGAAGGGTCGGGTTTGTTGGGATAGTGACGATGGAAATCGTCGATAAGAGTTTGAGCATTACAAACATTATCAATGGGTTTTCAAGTGCGATCACCCGGGCAGGGTATAGCCCAGCCAATCAATGAGATAATACAACTTGTCTTTCACAATTTTATAATCAAGAATGGAAGCTACGTCGTACCCTAGGCCGTCAGCAAGTTGGAGAGGAGGTGGGGGCGCTACGACATGATTGGGAATAGAGCTAGTGTGACAAGGCTCCAAAAGAGAGCTGTGAAAGACTGGCTAAAGCCGTAAATTTGCAGGAAGATCAAGACGAAAGGTTGCACCATTAATCCACTTCGTGATGAGAAAAGGACCGAGACGCTGATAATCTAGCTTATCACATGGCCGAGTAGTCTTGATGTGGCGCCGTAACAATCATACCCGATCACCAATCTTGAACGGAGACGGAAGACAATGACGATCTGCATGGGCCTTATATTGGGCTTGAACTTTCTGAATCACTACAAGGTATTGAGCTGGTTGCCGTGGGATTTGCCCCGAAAAATGATCTGCAGAAGTTCAGAAAAAGTCACAGCAAAATTCGTGGCAATCGACACGCACCACTTATGAGCCACATCATCGACTTTCCACCGACAATCACACCTAAATGAGTGCATGCAGAGATGGAAAGATTGGATCAGTCTGAGCATCGTGCACCCATAACGCAAGATGAGTGGGAATATGCACGCGGTAGCAGTCCTACGGTACACTAAACCATAACCCTAATACCGAACTTACCATTAATACTAAAATTGCTCTCGTGTCCGAAACAGATTGTTTTATTAATGTTGCAGTGTACTTATTATAATGCAATTTGGTGGGACGGCACACATTACCGCACTATAGCCACTAATCGGAACCCGTATACGGCAGATTGTAGAGTGATCGGCACATATGAGGGGGAGGATGGACAGGATCAAGGATATTGTGGGATTATCCAAAATATCATTAAACTTGACTATCGAAGATTCAACGTGTTTGTCTTCAATGTCAGATGGTTTATAGATGTTGTAGATAAGGTTCCACAAGGTTCGATTACTGTAGAGGGTAGTGGCTTTACGATGATTGACTCCACGCGGATCTGCAGTGCCAAGGAAAGTACCTTCATCTTTCCATCTCATTGTGAACAGGTAGCTGCTAGTTCTTAAACATTGCAAAGATTATATTCTAATTATGCTATTCACCCTAAACCATAGCCCAAACTTGTATTGTTGCATCATGCAGGGCATTTTTCAACCGGTACTGCATAATGAGAAGTGGTGGTACGTGATCCCGATGGCACCAAGCACTAAACCACTATTTCATTCCTTGTTGCCAGAATTGGAGCAGGTCGTGAATCTACATTTGCCGATGGACACAGATACGATGTTGGATCAAAGGGACGGCAATACAACACACCCATCCACAGCAAAAGGTACAAAATCATGGGTTGTTGCGCAATTGCTCCACAATGATGAAGCTCAAATCGAAACTGGGAGTCTATTTGATGCTATTGACGATTATGAAGTTGATCCAGATCTAGCTGCGGATGGCAAACCAATCAACAACACCGATGCCTCCGTCGACTTATGTATCGAGTTAGGTTCCAGGGACATGATTCATATCGATGAAGACACTACTATATTCCTCACTATCGATATTGATACGTTCCTTGTAATTGATTATTAAGCTAACCGTAATTCATGATATATATTATTCAGTGAAATCGTAGATTTTATCGTTAAATGGCTTATCTTTCCATTAGGGTTTTGATAAAAGTTTTTACATCCCTATACAAAGTTGCGGCAAAGTTGGGTAAAGCTGTGGCAAAGTTGCAACAAAGATGCTGCAAAGTTGTGGCAACTTCGCGGCAACCTCGCGGCAAAGTTTGTGACAAATGTGCGGCGAATTTCCGGTAAATGTGTGGCAAGTGTGTGGCAAGTGTGCGGCAAATGCACGGCAAATTTGCGGGAACAGCACGGCAAAGATGGAGCAATTGACAATTGGAATCTGATTTTGACGCATATTTGCTACAAGATAACCGCATGCTTGCTTCAACATAGCTGCAAGATAAAAAAAACTCAGGCTCTAATCATTTGTATATGCAAACAAACATGCAAATTCATGTAATTATACATGCTCTCATGCATATTTTTGTGTGCCTAGAAATATATCTGCCTATTGATCCATATATGAACATGATTAGTGTATATTCTCTTGTAAACTGTCATATACTAGAATATTTAACGTTATATGCATAGATACATGTAGATCCACTTGTAGATCAATGGTAAATGCATATTCTTCTATTTCTGTACAGGTCTGATATATAATTGCAGGTTAGTATATATACACATATACATACTCGTAAACTTTTATATATTTAATGGGTATTAACATGTAGATGTGGTTTTTTATGAACATGTGGATATATACATCTATATTTCTATGTGCTCTTCATATTGCATGGATATACTTCATTTTAGTTTTACAATAATTATATATTCACCTCATTTACAACATAACTATATCTTAGAGCAATTGGCTATACCCCTAATTTGCCTGAAATGAGCTGAATTGGTAGATAATCACGCTAGTCGCGGTAATTAGGCGGATACATAACGGCAAATATGCAGTTGTCCCACAGTAAAGTCGCGGCAAATAAGCAGCAGACTCGCAGCAACAATAGCTGCAAACTCGTGGCAATACTTGCTCCAATAGTCGCGGAAAATCCTAAGAATCTCCAATTTCGCGGTAAAGTTCCCGGAAAATTTGCGGATAAGCTTCCGGATATAGTTGCGGTAATATTTCCGGATAAGATTGCGGCAATGTTCGTAGAAATATTTCAGCTACGGTTGCAAAAAATTGCAAATTTTTCGTGCAGGAATATTTTCGGCGATGGACGCGTAAATAAAACCGGCAAAATTGCATATTTTTCTAGCGGAAAAATCCCGGCTTAACTCGCGGAAAAGACAGCATCAATATTTGTGGGAATGGCGCAGATAAGGTCGCAGCAAAATAGACGTTCGTGCTCACAGCAAATGCGTGGATAAAAGTGTGGCAACGGGTCTAGCAACATGAGCGATAAATCTCGCGGCATAGGTCGCGGTAAGGCCCGCCCGCAGTAAAATTACCGTGCCGATAAAAATATTTTGATGTGACCTTGCCGCATCGCGGCAAACTATCGCAGCAAACAGCCAATTACCTTGTAATGAAAATGTGAAGACAACTCGGACTGAAACTGTTGCAGGCGATGGACATGTTGCTCCGTGCTAGGATTTGGTGAGTGCAGTGAGATGTCCAAGAGACATCATCGAGGATGGTTACAAGTATAAGCGTACAAAGGTGTACAATGTTATTGTACGCTAACTCAGCAAGATGCAATAGATGACTCCAATTATCTTGTTGGTAATTGCTGAAGCATCGAAGATACTGCTCAAGTGTTTGATTCCTGTGCTCTTTTTGGCCATCAGTTTGAGGACGATGTGTTGAAGAGAGATTGCAAGTGATTCGGAGCCCGTCACACCTATGCTTCGAAAAGTGAGAGATAAATTGTGGACCACAATCACTAATAAAGTTGTCTGGAATACTGATTGCGAAATACTTCCCGCATAATGATATCTGTTGTTTCTTGACTACTAATGTTCTTGACACACGGCCAAAAAATGTTATCTTGGTAAATCGATCCACTACGGTTAAAATAGCATCAAAACCCTACGAAGGAGGCAGATGTCAAGGACAAGCGGAATATAGCGTAAGAATACTATATGGGTCAAGTGTGTAGGATAATAAGAGAGGTTAGGGGGGTAAGAAAGGAGAGTGAAGGATACACAGATAAGGGCTGGAATTGTATTAATGATCAACTGGAGTACAAAGAAGGCTAAGGGGTGCACAAGGAAGGTGTTGAACCAGGATGCTTCATCAAGAGTGGAGGTGACCTACATGTAGATGCCATATGGCTAGTATTCATCTGCATGGCAGGCCACATGAACACACGCCACATGGTGAACATTTAGCTAAATTTCATGCACATATACAATACTACTTGTTCGAGAACATTACAATAGTATCATATACACGACATGTCACATTATATAAGGTTCTCCTTCTGCCATACGACGTTATTGGTTAAAGCCTTGGTACCTGCATTAAGTAAATTGTCATGTGGTTCCCAAGTTCGATCATTAGGACTATACCCTAGCCAATTCACCAAGTAATATAGCTTACCTTGACTAAATTTTGAGTCAACAATAATTGCAACTTTAGACTCAGAGCCATCAAGAAGCTGTACCGGCGGTGGAGGTGGTCGAACACGATTGAGAATAGTACTAGCAATATATGGCTCTATGAGAGAACAATAGAATACGAGATGCAGGTGCAGATGCAGAGGAAGATCAAGTCGATAAGTCACATCATTAATCTGAGCAAATATCACAAAAGAGCCCAAACACTGATAATCCAATTTATCACAAGGGTGGGTTATCTTAACGTGGCATTCAAGGGGCCATAGTTGATCGCCAATGCGGAAGTTATGTGGGAGTCGACCACGATTCACAGCTTTTCGATGTGATTTTAGAGCGATTTGTAAATGAGTAGAAACCTCTTGTTGAATCTAACGAATGCGAGATAGACATTCTTCTACACAAGGATTAACGGGAGGGGAGATGAAGGACGCTCTTAGAATGTCCAGCGAGGATGTTGACTAGCGAAAAAGGGTGTAATTGTAGTAGACGAATGAACAGAATTATTATAGGCGAACTATGCAAAATGTAAAATAGATGCCTAGTCACCTTGTTGATAGTTCATGAAACATCGAAGATACTATTCTAACTTCTGATTGGTGTGCTTTGTTTGACCATCAGTTTGTGGATGGTAACTTGAATAAAGATTACATGATACTTTTAATAATGATAATAAATGCCACCAGAATTTAGACACGAATTGAGGGCTCCGATCACTTATAATATTTTCGGGAAGACCATGATGTCGAAAAACTTCTCGTATAAGAAGATTAGTTGTACCTGCACTACTGATACCCTTAAATACATGGTAAAAAATGTGCGATCTCTGTAAAACGGTCAACTACTGTAAGAATAGTATCAAAACCATTAGAAACTGGTAAATCAGATATAAAATTTAGAGAAATTGATTGCCAAGGCCGGATTGGAATAGGAAGAGGGTGTAGTAACCCATACAATTGATGGCGATCTTCATCCGACAACAAGTGTCAAATGTGCATACATAATCCTCCATAAATCGGCGTATCTGAGGCCACCAAAAAGATCTAATAATTAATGCTAATGTTTTATGAATCCCAAAATTCCTAGCAAGATAAACATCACAATGTTTGAGAACTTTAAGCCGAACTGAACCATCTAGAACATATAACAGCCGATTATAATATAAAAGCTCATTATGCCACTTGAATTTCTTATAATTCACCTAGAGACGTTGTCTTGTGGAATATGAAGAATGTTGAGGATCAATATGATCTAATAAATATCTATTGAACAAATGTATTAAAAGGAATACCATATTGTATTACATCAAGTATGCTTGAATCCATTGGTAGAACAGAAACTTCAACCACATGTAATTGTGAAGGACCAAGAAGAATTTGTTTCTGATGATTGAATGCTGGTTCGCTAGGACGGGGCATGAGATATGCTTTCTTTAGAGCAAGAAACAATGCTTCAACTTCGAATGTCCAAATAAAAGAACAATTTTTTTGAGTAAGATATATGAGTGGGAGAACTATCTCTGAATATCTTTTGATGAACTTCCTATAAAAGTTGGAAAAGGCTAGAAAACACTTGATATCACGCAGCGATCTTGGTGAACACCAATCTAGTATTATCTCAACTTTTGTTGGCTCCATGGAAACTCCATCAACGGACAGCACATAACCTAGGAACTCTACCTTCTTGCAATCAAAACTATACTTTTCTAGCTTGGCATAGAGACCATAGTCTCGTAATCGTTGTAGAACCTAATGAACATGAGTACCATGCTCTGCTTGTGTTTGAGAATATATCAAAATATCATAAAGATATATAATTAACAAATATATCTATAATGTCTTAGAAAATATCATTTGCCATGTGTTGAAAAACCGCTAAAACATTAGCAAGACCAAACGGCATAACTGTATATTCAAAATGACTTTAGCGCGTATGAAATGCCGTTTTTCACTCAGCTCTTGGCCGAATGCAAATAAGATTATAGGCTCCACATAAATCGATCTTTGTAAAAAACATTCGCACCACTAAGAAGTTCTAAAAGACTCGGAATCAAATGCAGTGCACATCGATTATAGATAGATGCTGACCTTATTAAGAACCCCTATACTCTACACGAAGTCGCAGTGAACCATCTTTTTTCTTCACAAACAAAATCAGTGCATCAACAGGGGATCTAGAATGTCGAATAAATCAATTAGCTAGATGTTCTTCAATATAAGCTCTAAGAAGTTCCTGCTCTTATGGTGACAGGTTGTATGTTGGCCCTCATGGTGGCTCTTGTCCTGGTTGTAGGTCAATAGGGCAATCATAAAGTCGATGCTCCGGGATTGTACTAGTTTTTCTCTTATCAAACAACAACACTAAATTCCTCATACTTCTTCAGGAGTTCTTTTGATGATACACTCTCATAGTTACTACTCGAGTTGATCATTGCTACAAATAGGAACATTTCTTCCTTTTGCCCTTCTCTAGATAACTCCTTCAGAGATATTGTTTAAATCTTGTGGGGCTGAGGTTTAGGTTTTTGGATGTGGGCCTATACATTAATGAGGTTTCTACCACCAATTGAAGATCCACTATCCTCTTTCCAGAAGTTGAAGTTCGTCCTGTCGAACTTCCTTAGACTCATCTCGGATGAGCCGGATATCGAAGCCATTTGTCGGGAAGGCTCGTAGCATGCCCATGCATAGCAAGACGCCAAGCATGGGCATTGTTAGCACCAGGACAAGAAAAGAATAATAATTGTAGGAATAGAATGTTGAGATATATTATAAAGAAAGAATATTACAGCTTCTCCGAAACTGGAAGAAGAAGAAGAAGAAATGGTAGGGAGTTGGGATAATAATGTAAGCTAGAGGGCTAGGGCTGGTGTTGAACCGGAATGAGTTGAGAAGAGTGAAGGCCCTGAATTTCGGATGGGCTTGGGGGTAGAGGAGGTCACATGCAAGAGCAGGGAGGCTGCATCTAGCACCACGTGGCATGTCGTGCCACGTGTTAAAGCTACATGAATTCTCAAGAATGCTCAATCGTGCCGTTTCCATATAGCAACGAATAATGATTAAATAAGGTAAATGGTTCGATGGATAAGATAATATAATACTTATATTCTTATGCTATTAGGTTGTCCCTGACAGTTTGAACTAGGATGGCTCATCAAGAGTGGAGGGGCTCATTTTATAGGTCTTCTAGTGACTTGTAACATGCCCAACATTCATCTACATGGCAAGCCACGTGGCCACACGCCACGTGGCGAACATTCACCTAAATTTTATGCACATATACAATACTACAAGACATGCCACAAGACATGCCACATTCGAGAACATTATAATTTTATCATATACAAGACATGCCACATCTATCTGTTAGACGAGGTCAGTATATCACATTGTCATGACAACAGATTTGTAATGAAATTCATAAAATATGACTGCCATGGCTTCCTTGGTGTCGGCAACGTTTGTAGCAACCTAGAAGGATGATATCCTTGGGTAACTTTTCTCAACAATAGATGTCACATGTGCGAATGTAATGTTTACCGAATTGGTGTAACTGAGGTCACTAAAGTCATCGTTTCACTAGCTCTATAGTCTTGGGAATATCTAAGTGTCTAGTCATATGGGTATCATGACAGTGCTCCAACACTTGAAGGCGTGGTGATCCATCAGGGATGTGAAGGAGATTCTTGTAGAAAAGTAAGTTATCTTATCGCTTAAACTCCTTATTCTGTCAAAATAATCTTGGTAATGTGGAGCAAGATACATCACTGGGACCATGGTGGGCGAAGACATGCTTAGCAAAATCATCAGTGTGAAGTTGTTGAATAGTATCAAGAAAACTTGAATCAAGTGGGGTGTTAGAAACTGTTGTTGCTTGAAGTTTTGTTGGACCATTGAGAACTTGCTTTTGATTTTCAAAAGCTGAGTCTCCATGGCGAGGTGGCAAATATGAGCGGCAAGCATTACAACACAGAGGGGCAATTAGCGACGCACAAATTTTTCATAATATGCGTCGTTATGTGACCCTTTGATCATCCATCGCTAATTCCGTCGCTAAGCGACGTCCCAGAAAATTTGTGACGTATCTACACTGGAAGCCATCGCTAAAAGATGCTTTAACGTTTTCAACGCTATTTTGAACTGCGTCGGTAAATGCGTCGCTTAGCCAAGCTCTGTTTGTACATTCAAATGTGTCGCTAAGCAACGCATGCCAACAAATGTCCTGATTTAAGAATGTGTTCCGTCACAAGACGATGCAATATTATGATTTAACTCAAATTAACATTTCCAGATTTTAAACAAGTATGAATATGTATATGGGTGAATATGGATGCATGTTTACATGTACACTCCATGTATGCATCATACATGTACACTCCATGTATGCATCATACATACATATACAGATGAATAATCAGATATGTATGCATATATATGACAATATTTATCATGCATGCAAGAAAGCAGATGCTAATGCCTGTAAGCATGTATATTTGGAGGTTGTTTCCACCTCCAATCACATAGACAAGTCCAAGTAGTGATGAGAAATAGTCTATCCTCAATTACTTCAGTTTTTCAGATAGTTGTTTGGTAATTTGTATTGTGTAAATTTGATTTAACTAATGGAAGGATATTATTTAAAAAACAAATTAAATAAATCTGCAGATGCAGGTTTATATGCATGTATGTATATAGATACACGCGAATATGCGTGAATGTAAGCAAATACAAATGAATATGCATGTATGTATGCATATGCAGGTTGATATGTATCATGAATGTAATAAAATTGATGAATAAGCATCTATGCATGTATATTTACCTGTATATGTGTATGCATGCATATACAAGAGAATATGCAAGTATGCATAATATTCATATGTATATACAGTTGTATGATAAGTTTTCATCTGTATATACATATATCACATGCATATTTATTCAAATATATGCATACACACATATACATGTAGATATATTTGAATAAATATGCACGTGCTGTATGTAGATATAGATGAATACTTATCATACAACTGTACATACACATGAATATGTATCTATGTAGGCAGGTGCAGTTCAATATGCATGTAATGTATGTTTATACATATGAATACACATCTTATATGTACATATACACCTGAATATGGATGTTTTATGTATGCCTATGCAGATGAATATGCATCATGCATGTAAAAAAACAGATGAATATGTATGTATATCTAGATATTTATGCATGGATGAATATTCATGTATGCATGCAAATGCAGGTGAATATGCATGTAATGTGTGTATTTACATGGGTTTAGGATTTAGGGTTTAGGGTTTAAGATTTCGGGTTTAGGGTTTAGGATTAATGTATGTATGTGCCGATTAATACTCATCATGCATGTACATATCCTCATGAA
>JBBBWG010012746.1:0-19279 GCA_037176905.1 Azolla pinnata
TCGGGTTTACGGGAAAACGGGGAGTCGTGTTTTAGATCCGAACCGACATCTGTAAATAGGATTCCGGTGATCCGAAAAGACACCAAAGTTGTATATAAGACCGTGGGGTTTATCTTGTACAAAGTCCGAAATTGTTAATATAAGAAGAGCTTTGCGCCTATCTACTTTGGAGTCTTGCGCGTGCTGTCAATCTGTCTGTCGTAGTCGGAAGGTTACGTAATTACAGTAGTAACGCATAGCCGGGATTACGGCTGGAAGCTTACGGTCTTACGGCAAGGAAGATTACGTAGATCAGGATTTTCCCGGATCTATCGGCGAGCCGTAAGCTAGTTGCAGAAAAGGTGGAACGTAACAACATACCCATTCATCTTCACTCACGTAAAGTCTTAGTCTTTCTCCGGAAGGGCTAACAGACATAGCACATGCGGTTGGAGTCGTCAGCAGATTCATGCACAATCCCGGTCGGCCACACTAGAACGCAGTGAAGCATATCTTTAGATATCTAGTTGGCACATAAGACTACGCTATCAAATTCGGACCGAACGAACCCTTAGGTCTAGTTGGCTACACGGACTCGGATTACGCGGGCTGTTTCGACACCCGGAAATCGATGTCCGGATACTTCTTCAGGTTCGGGTACGGCGCCATTTCGTGGAGGTCAAAACTACATGATTGCACAGCTACGAGTACGACCGAAGCGGAGTACGTAGCTGTGTCGGACGCAACGAAGGAAGCGCTTTGGTTCGGACGACTAGCTCGTACGTTTCAACAAGTTAATTCGAAATGGATTCCGACCGTACTCAGCGACAGCCAGGGAGCCGTCGCTTTAGCGAAGAATTCGGTACATCAGAATGCTTTGAAGCATATCGAGGTTCGGTACCACTTCGTTCGGGATTGCGCAACTAAGGAGATGCTCAGTCTAGAGAAGGTCTTAACGACTGACAATGTTGCGGAGGCGATGACCAAGAGTCTTTCGACGGACCGATTTTGGTGCTTGCGTGATCGGATGGGCATGGAGCTGATTCTGGATGAACTGTGGAGATAGTCGCACCTTCTACAACGAGCATGTTTGATTGCACTACTACGATTAATCGTATTACTACGATAAATTGTACTATTACGATTAATCGTACCTTGGCTTGGTCGTAGTTTTTCGATCACACTATTCCGAAGTATATCAGCCCCTTTGTAAATCTATAAAACTTGTATATTTTCTTTTCTCCTTTTTTACGGATTTTTGGAACACGCCCATTACGGGGGAGTGTCGAATGCGGGCATCTAATGACCGTGTTCACACAGTCCATAAGTATACGGGCCATATTTGTAATATGCCGAAAAGGTTGGTGCCCTAGCTTGGGGGTATAAATACCAAGCTTGTATGGACGTCTAAAGTTGGTTGCTCCAACTCTAGATAATAGACGTTCTATTTCGTGCCTATCGCTCTCTCTCTCTCTCTCTTGTGTCTTGGCCGCCACTTCTGACCGTTTCAGATCTGAAGCCTCCTCCTTAAGATCTGATCTTCTCTCAGTTCCAACTCACATCTTGACGGCTCCACCATACTACTGGAAGCCAGTGCTCTGTTCCGCCTGACGGCCTCTCACAACACCAATTGTAGCTTAAGGTCATGATGAATAGCTGGCATGGTTGGACATAAAAATTGTGGGCGAACGTTGCAATTGGTAATGAGAATATACAGTGGACTTGTCAACTAGATTGATAGGTTTTTTGGTTATCCCCAAAGATGACTTGTATTGGTGTTGTAGGAGCAAAAGAGAGTTGTAGATTGTAAGCCAATTGTTTACTTATTGAACTAATACTACTATCAGTATCTAAAAGGATTTCATGCGAGGATTTATTAATCTAAGCCATATTGGAACAAGTAAGTCGTGTGGAAGAAGGGGCAGCCTGAACAGGAGTGAGATTTTCTTTCACCATCAACCCACTTATAAATTTCCCGACCGTTGGGCCAAAGATGCTGTGTCCATCCATTGCACTATTTGTGCATTTTGTCGATGTGTATGTTGTAGCTTCTTTCAATTCTTCACATGTCCATAATTGTTGCAGTGGAAACATCGATCACTTGTGCTTGCTTAGTTGCTTGTAAATTTTGGATATCAATCTCCATTGGAATTGGCGAGGATTCTATATTGTTCTTGATTGGATTTGATTGATGTGATAATGATGTTGAGGGTTCAAAAATTGTGCATGACTCAATCTGTTACCCTATTTTGATTACTTTATGGAATGATGTAGGCCCCTAATCACGTACTCATCGAGAGATGTCATGATGTAGTCATGGCCATAGAAAAAATAACATCATTTCTTCCGACATCTTTGGATGGGGTGAAAGAATAATTGATCGAGTTTTATGGTGAATTGGGTGATTGGTTCTAATTCTTGTTGTCACAATGTTTGCAGTCATTGCATGGTTGTTTGTGTAATATTTCGGCGGGCAAAATTTTTTATGAGCATATCCTTAAGGGTTTGCCAATCACCTTTTGACTCATTTGATTGTTGCATGAACTAAGTAGTCATAAAGTTGTGGAGTAATGTCTAGATCTCGATGGCTTTGCATTGGTCTGTCCAGTAATGGTAGCTTGATACATTCTCGAAATGATCAAGCCACATGAGAACAATTTTCGTTAGAAGACTAGAAAAAGACTTTTGCTGAATCTTTGGGTCGGGCTTATCAGGTCTATGTTGTTCCTCGTTTGCTGCTAAGAGATTTAATAATGTTTGGTTTGTGTGATTTACCTGCATCATCATGTTAGATATTGCTGGGAACATATGTAACATCCATAGATTGTTGATTATGTACTTGTGTTGTTGACGTAAACTCTGGGTTCATTGATTCATCTTCATATGTTGGCAGCTGACCAGGTCTGGTGTGGTGATTCGAGTGGATTCATGTCTTTGAAGGCAGAAAAATTGGGAATATTTATTACTGAAAATTATGTGGGGAGTTTTGGGAGATATCGACTAATTTGCCCGTCACTTCCACCAGTTGTGAAATGCTTTATGAAGCTTGCACAAATGATGTTTGATTGTTGAGTTACTTACTCTTCTTTTATGTGGATAATATGTGAGATTTTTAGTGAAATAAATTATGCCAACGAGCTTTGCCGATCTCCGGTTGTCTCCACTTTTCTATCAAGGACTCGGATCGATCAACATGCCACACGGAAGATTGTTTTGCTTTGACAAACTTGTTTGAAGCATATCTATAGAAGAAGTGCCGGTTTTCTCTATCAATGAATGCCCCATGTGCACATTGTATTAGGTTTTAACATTGTGGTTGGATAATCATAAATATATCTATCTAATTGCCTTTAAGGTTTTAAATGTCTAATTCTTAGAAAAGAATAGATTCAACTCCCTAAGTGAAATATCTTTACGGAAGGAAGACTTTCTATTGTCTAAGGCATCATATGTTTCAAGCATACGACAAAGAGAGATGTAATCAAAGCATAGAAATTTTTTGTTGACAAAACAAGGCCGAGTCTAGCCTATGCCGTAGCATAAGGGATGTGCCATTTCATCGGTTGATCAATGCTAAGTGCTTGGATACTAATGGTAACAAGAGATCTTTAACTCATGCTACCAAAGTCAATACATCCCCCCATGTGGTTGTTGATGCACGCATATATCTCAGTTTAAGGCTCCTCCCCCCCGCCTAAAAAAAAGAAATTTATATTCTTAGAAAAGGGAATCACCTCTATTCACATCTCCATTAATCACAGAAATGAAGCAATAACTGCAGCTGCAGTTGGTTGTTTCTTAACATAATGTGCACACTTATGGTGAATGTAACCTACATCTCATTAAGATTCAAATTGAATACAGATCCAATTCAACAAAGGATCGAAGCTCGTGTAAAACTGTGTAAAATCGAGTGTATCGAGAGAAACAGGTTGTAGTGGCAATAGCAATTGCTGAATCTGAGACAATATGTATATATATATATATATATATATATATATATATATCTTTTCAAGTTAAAAATGCACAAAAGAATCTCGATCGGGTTTCGATGCAAGAATGTCTTACCTCGCACGGAGGCTTTCCATCTAACATTGTCCGTTTGAAATGATAGAGTCATTCGATCGATTACTTCCGACAACGATTCCCACTGAGCTCATCAATTGTTCTTTGTTGGGGATACACAACTTGACCAAATCTTCTGGGGAAAATTCCGGAGAAAAAAGGCTATGAATATCAAGACATTAGTGTCTCGCATAAATAAATACTTGAGCAAACCTTCTCTCTTCTTCTTCATCCTCCAGTAAAACACAGAGCGATCGACCGATCGATCGATCGTCTCCAGCTCCGACCTCGGATCGATCGTCTCCAGCTCCGATCTTACGCCCTGCAGCTTCCACCTATTCTGCCTCCATGACCATCGGTAGGTACCCTTCGCCCCCTTCCTTTCTCTGTTTTTCTCTTCTCTGCCTGCGAGTCCTCTTGTGAGCTTGCATGTATGTGTACATGTGCCCTTACTCGCCTGCAATTCCTCTTCTGCCTGCTGTTTTTTTCTCCCTGTGATGGATGGATCGGGTTGTCCCCGGGAGGAGCCCAGAGGAGTAGACAATGGCAACTCATGATGGCTTCTTGCCCAAGTAGAGCACCCCATGGTTTGGTCTCTCAGACAGCCCCATATCCTCGATCCCCAAAGCCTTGACCTCATTTCTTGTACGAGGTTGTGAGGGCTCTATTCTCGAATCCAAATGCAGGATTCTGCATCGGATTCCGGTATTCATGCATGTCAATGTATATGAGTGACTTTGTGTTTGGCAATGTGCATCTATCTATCTATCTATCTATCTATCTATCTATCTATCTATCTATGTGTGTGTTTGTGTTTGTGTGTGTGTATGTATGTATATGGATGACTACCTGTATGCTTGGATTTGTCCTTGTATGGCATAGTTTGCTACTAACTAAGAATTCCACGATTGACATGTGTTTATGTACAGCTTGTTTTCGTAAGGGTTAGGGGTACTTTGAGTATGTCTACACGTTATGTGTGTGTTTGTGTGTGTGTATGTATGTATATGGATGACAACCTGTATGCTTGGATTTGTCCTTGTATGGCATAGTTTGCTACTAACTAAGAATTCCACGATTGACAGTGTGTTTATGTACAGCTTGTTTTCATAAGGGTTAGGGGTACTTTGAGTATGTGTACGCGTTACACACGTATTCCCGATTCTAAACGTGTGGGGACTGTGTATAGGAAAACTTTGTGATTTCTGTGATGAGGGCCTGAAGTTCAATTCCAGCCATGCAATGTGTGAAGGGATCGGGCGCCCTCAGGTAAGGCCGAATCGATGTAAAGCATAGTTGAAATGGGTCCACTTACTTAATGTGTTAACAAATCTCAGATATATGCGGTACATACATGAACATGCATGCACATTGCCCAGACATACATGCATACACACACACACACACACACAATTTGTGATTTCTGTGATGAGGGCCCTGAAGTTCAATTCCAGCCATGCAATGTGTGAAGGGATCGGGGGCCCTCAGGTAAGGCCGAATCGATGTAAAGCATAGTTGGAATGGGTCCACTTACTTAATGTGTTAACAGATCTCAGATATATGCGGTACATACATGAACATGCGTGCACATTGCCCATACATACATGCACACACACACGCACACACACACTCAGAGTATCACAAGATTTGATTATAATTTTAGAACCATGCTAACGATTTTTCGATGCAACGCGCAGGTTGATTCTACAGCATGCGTCTGCGGAGGTGATGCGTTGCTCTCTTTGTCGGAGGCCAAGAGGTGCATGCCGGGGAGCAGGCGTTGCATCGAGGCGGGGGCGAAGCGATCGGCGCCTGCGCCGGGGAGCAAGTCGTCGCGGCCGAGGGAGCGCTGCAAAGCGCCTTCGGCATACATACCAGGCCTCCCCGATGACCTTGCGATCGATTGCTTGATTCGGGTGCCGCGGATTTTCCATTCGTTTCTGCGCCTCGTGTGCAAGAAGTGGCACCGCCTGCTCGCCAACAACTACTTCTACTCGTTGCGGCGCAATCGAGGGAAGGCGGAGGAGTGGATATACGTGATAAAGCGAGACAGGGACAACAAGAAGATCGGGTGGCATGCCTTCGACCCGGTCCACCAGATGTGGCAGGCCCTTCCGCCAATCCCCCCCGAGTTCTGCGAAGCGCTGGGCTTCGGATGCGCAGTGCTGAGCGGCTGCCTCCTCTTCCTGTTCGGCGGCAAGGGCCCCGCGCATGGAACGATGAAGCGCGTTGTGTTCTACAGCGCGAGAACGAACAAGTGGCACAAGGCGGCGGACATGCTGCGGCGGCGCCACTTCTGCGGCGGCGGCGTGATGAACAACTGCTTGTATGTGGCGGGGGGCGAATGCGATGGAGTTCAGCATCTGCTGAGATCGGCGGAGGTGTATGATCCGAACAAGAACCGATGGGCGTTTGTCGCCGACATGGCGCTCGCGATGGTCCCGTTGCTCGGGGTTGTTTATGGCGGCAAATGGTTCCTGAAGGGCCTCAGCTCGGCTCGCGAGATCACGATCGAGGTCTATGTTCCAGCCACTGACCATTGGTCGGTGCTGACGAATGAAGATGGGCTGGTCTCAGGCTGGCGTCACCCGACCGCGTCTCTCCATGGCCAGCTTTACGCTCTCGACTGCCCCGATGGCTGCAAGCTTCGCGTCTACGACGACTTGACTGACTCTTGGACCCAATCGGCCGATAGCAAAGCCCATCTTGGGAGCTCCAAGGATGTCGCGGCTGTCGCGCTTCTGCCCCTCGCCGGCAAGCTGTGCATCGTCCGCAACAACATGAGCATGAGCATCGCCGATGTCTCCTCCTCGCCTGCCTTCCCCCTCCTCTCGGGCTGCAAGAAGGAACCCTACATGTGGGAAACCATTGCTGGCAGGGGCCAGCTGAAGTCTTTCGTTTCCGACTTGTGGTCCAAGTTCTCTCGCATCGGGAAGAAGAGCCACATCTTGCATTGTCAAGTCCTCCAAGCCTGAAGCCTTAACCGAAATTGCCGGGGAAAGGATCTCCAACTCACAGAGACATGTTCCTCCTCTTCTGCCCTTGATGAGATAGCCCAGTATATGGTCTTTTTAAACCCTGCACGACTCTTTCCCCGGGGTTAAGATTCTTTCTTTGACAGCCGGTTGTACATTAACCTTGTAAAGCATCGGGCTGTCCAACATGTCGGATTGTACCAACCATGAGCAGATATCAGATTGCTTTCTCTTTACAATAACATGTATGTTATGAAGGAAAAGAAAGGTGACCGGTCCTTGTTACCAGTGGACTATTGTACCTTCTGAAGGATGCCATTCTGACCTGATGGGGGTGTCACAAGGAAGAATAACACTATTTTATATCGATGGCAGAAGGTCATGGTTCACTTCTGGGATAATTCAAGAGCATTCGGGTCAGATCGCATATCTTTGACCCACTGCACGTTTCGGTGACATGAGGTTTAAAGCTTCTCTGTTTCTCTTTTGCAGTAAATGGAATTGCTTTGGTTGCATAGGGATGTAAGGCCAGCGTTGTAGCTTTCATTCAAGGAGTTGCTGCGGATGATCAAGTAAGACTCTCATGCTTTTATTCAACTCTCTAATTATTATGTGTGCTTGGATTTTTAATCATTCAAGCCACACGCGCACGCACTGATATCTTTAGATTCACCATAACTATTTTTGGTCCGAGCATCTTAACTGGACAATCACAATGTTCCATTGCAGATCGTTTGTTTGCTAATCTTGTGCATGCTTAAATTCGTGTTGTTGTGCAGTCAAGATACACAAGATCTGAGTATTTGTGATGACTAGCAGTCAGTGCTCCTAAGTGTGGTTCTTGCAAGCATGCATACATTAGATATGTATGGATGGATGTATAGATGAATACATGTATGCGATGCATACTGATGTTTTGATGTGGAATACTTGTGATAGTATAATGCCCTAGAAAAGATAAGAGTACCATGTGGTTTTTGAAAGCCTTAAAATTGATGTCTTAAGGGAATTGACATCCATAATCCTGAAAGCTTCTTAAAGATTTCAGCATCACATGGTCGACTTGAACCATTTCCAATCCAAGTGGACCCACTGCAAATCACACGAACAAAAGAAACTGTTACAGATCCCACAAGAAAACATAAATCGAAGAAAGCCATTGGAATTCCAAATGTAATTGCGAGGAAGTCGCTAAGCACATTATAGGCCATGGAAAGCTCGACAAGGGTGCTATCACGAAGATGTTTGGAAATCATGATTGTGAACGCATGTTTCTAAAACAACGGAAAAGCCCAAGATGAGGGAGGGCTCTTCTTCCTCGTCTTCTTCTTCTTCCTCGCCATGGAGCTTCTTCCATGTCCTTACATCTCCATTCTGCTCCTCTTGCTGGTGGTTGTGTTCTTGTTCTATTGTCCTCTTGCTTCTGCTTTGGCTTCTGGTTTTCGCTCCTTCTGTTTCCGAAACCCTCAAAATGAGGGCTCTCTTCAAAATCGTTCTTGTATGCGACATGACTCCTTGAACATCTCAGTCAGTGTTTACGACGCTATTGAGACACTCACCTTGGCTTGAATTCCTTTAAATGCACGCTTGTGGTGTCTAGCAGCATCCTCCTCGGACACATTTGTAAGCCAAGACAAGATTGCAATTGACCCGACCAAGGTGTAGGTGATTCTTGCCATGACAACTGCGTAAGGGTTGATGCAATTCCTTGGACAAGTTTGGTGGCATAGCCAAGTGTTGTGCTATCTTATCAACTTCATCGGCCCTTTGCATGCAACCATCCACCGGGCCCTACTATGATGTATGTACAGATAAATATGCATGTATGTATGTGTATGCATGTGAATGTGGATGCATGCATGTATATTAAGATGTAGGTTTAATTCATTGTAAATTGTTATCATTATTAAATGTACTCGAACTTATGTAACTCGTGGTTTACATGTTTTCGTCAGCACAAATTTAAAATTTCCTTAAATTTACTAATGCAGCTAGAAAAATGGAATTAGAAGAATTTTATTAAGATGTAGGTTTAATTCATTGTAAACTTGTATCATTGTTAAAGGTACTCGAACTTATTTAACCTGTGGTTCACATGACCTTGTGTAATTGTTAAACGTACATGAACTAATTTTAGGCCGTGGTTTTTTGGTTACCTCTATGTTTTTGATGGGAAGGAGCACCATGGAAATGGTGTTAGCATTCGATTTATTTCTTTCTTCAAATGGCATGGAGTTAATGAAAAGTTTGAATCATTGGAAGGCGACAATCGGTTTGACAGTCAGAGTGAAAAAGTATTTGTGCTGAATGTCACTGGCAGTAGTTATGGAATTTAGATTATGAAACTGCAAATGGTTTTCCATAAGTTTAGAGTATGATCCTCTCGAGGCTTCATGGTAGAAGAGATCGTGTTATGTAGCCTGGCTATGCCTTTGAACGATGGGTTACTGAACTATCTCTTTCTCCAAGGATAGTTGGATATGCAAGCCACAACATGCATTTAATCTACGAATTAATAATTCGAGCACCAAATACAAATCTGTTCAAGTACATGGGTTGATTGAGATTATCTCCTCATATTAAAATGTGCCAATCTCTTCTTTGTGTTCATTACGTTGTTAATGGGATACGATTTGAGTGGGTCACGAAATCCGGACGTTGTGTGGCATGCGCTCTAGAAGTTCATGGCCCACCACTTATTGGTTAATTAATGTCTTGGAATGTCAATTTTTGATGTGTTTACAATGAATAGAAAATTTTTGAGGGAAGCTATAAATGCATGGGATAGATGATGGATGATCGAACCAAAGGGGTGCCAAGAAGAGAGCTTTGCTGGTGATGATGATGATGATGATGATGATGATGATGATGATGATGATGATGAACCTGATGAGGCAGTCTCATATCCATCAGCAACAACTCCTTTCTCCTTATTCTTCGTCTTCATCTTCTTCTTCGTCGTCTTCTTCTTCTTCCACATAGCAATGCCAGGTGGAGAGATAGATCCCTAGGTGAAACCCCTCTCCGTCGTTAGGTAAACTTTTCCACAGGAAACAGATTGATCTCCTTCAAAGATATCGTAGGAGATGATTGATAACGCATTGTGACCACATCAAAAGCACGAAATCTCTCTTGAGATTCTTTTGCGACCGTCCCAAGTCGAGATGATTGATCTTGCTGTCAGAGGAACCCACGTTGTTCTACAACGCTGCAAAAAGGTCCGTGCACAATGAAGCGTGTTGTCATTATGTTGTCCAATGTTGTCAATTGCTGGACGAGTTGAGCTGGTCAGACTTCTAGGTGAGCAAAGAAAAACCCTAAACTTCCACAATTCTACGCTAGTTCTTGAGAGTTGCTCCTATTAGGAAATACGGTTCATTAGTAAGACTATTATTTCTTAGTTTAGTTTAGTTTATTTATTTATTTAACCTTAGAATTGAATAACTAACAGTTACCATTTGAGGTTGTTATTTGTTTTTGGCTGTCAATGAATTAGAAGTAGTTGTCTCGGCTTTTAATAAGCTTTGAAATTCTATGAAAGAACTTCTATTGTACTGAAAACAACTTGATCTATCAATCTTATATACAAATTGTTCCTTCAATATTATCAGCTCTCTATTTTTCTCTCTCACACATTCAAGCCACATTTCAAAATAATTTCTTTCAATAGAACTCTTGATCCTATATTCGTACATGGTATGAGAGCTCCACACATAGGATTAAGCATTATCACAGTTCTAGCGGACTTACATAGATGGAAGCAAAGTTAGAAATCGGGTCGACATCAATACTCACAAGAAAGTATATGGTTGAGAAGCTGTTTGAAAACAATTACTGAATGTGGAAGCTACAAATGAACCTAATTCTTCAAATAAGTGATCTATTGGACATAATGAGCAGCAAAGATGCGAAACCTGCAAAAGAACCAAAATTGAAGGAATCGAGAAAGAAAGATCTTGAAGCACAAATAGAAATTATAATGCATTTGAGCGATGAGAAAGTGAACTTGGTGAAGGACCGAGAATCTTCGAAAGAAATTTAGGATATCTTGAAGGATAGACATGAACCTTTAGATCGGATGATGAAAATCAATACGCTTCAAAACTTGGTGACAATGGAGATGCAAGAGGAGGAGTTTATTGACACATTGATCTGCAATTGGCAATCGACCCTTGCTTCAGCTCTTTGAGCAGGTAACAAAATAGATGGTGAAACGAAATATGATTTGATTTTAGGTTCTTTACTTGTTTTTTGGGACAACTTTGCAACAACACATGGAAACAATGATAATTCAAACTTGAAGAACCTTTTTGCGAAAATAAGAAGAGAATAACTGCAAAAGAAGAAACCTAGATTTTAAAATGATGGATCCGTTGCAATGGCAATAACCATGAGAAGTCAAGAGAATCAATCTATTTATCCAAGATATAAAATATTTAGGCCTTAACAAACGGGAGCTACACGTGCAATCAACCTCACTACAATAACCTATAAATATTGCCAAAAACCTTGTCATATTGAAAGGGATTTTCGTAGCAAGAAATACGATCAACGGAACAAAGGAAGAAGATTCTATCCACAAGCAAATACGACATTAATTTCAGATATTGATGAAGTAACACCAACTAATGATAATGAGGACATCCTTCGTACAAGCCTTCACCTACCATCTATAAATGGAAGAGATATCATATGAAGGAGAAACCATTCAAAGTTTTATGACACGAATCCAAATAGCCATAGAGAATTTATGGTTCTTCGACACAAGAGCTACCCATCACCTAACCAACAATCGAGAATGACTATATAATTATGTTACTTTATCAAAACCACTTGAAATACGATTCGGAAATAATGAAATTAAAATGGTTACTTGAAAAGGTACCATAAACTTATTGATTCACAAAAAAGTATACGATAAGTATTTCAAATGTAAACTTTGTATCGGGGCTAGCAAAAAACTTGCTCTCCATTATTGAAGCTATATCGAATGGACCTGTGGTAGAATTCAATAGCAAACATGCTATAATCCACCACAAGCTACCTACCTACAAGCGAAGTGATTAAGACAATCTGTCAAAAAATTGGGAAGATTATATACTCTTCAAATAGTGGACAACACAATCATGGAGGCAAACATGGTCTCGACCTATCTTGATGAAGTCAATTTAACCCTACTATGGCATCATTGACTTGGACACTTGCATCTAAAGTCCATAAACACACCAACTTATGGAAGGCATTCCGAGAAAACAGTTCCACAATCTACCCATATGTGAAGGTTGCAAATATGAAAAGCAATATTCCTAACAAAGTTTTTCATTATACACACATCAAACTGCACAACCACTTCAGTTGATTCATTCAGATTTATGTGGACCACCACCAACCCCTTCAGTAACACGTAACCGTTACTATATCATGTTTATTGATGATTTTACAAGGTTCATTGTTTTGTACTTTTTGAAAGTAAAGCAAGAGCATTCATCGCATTCCAAACATACATGGAGCAAGAGTAAATGTCAGGCCAAGATAACTACAATCTAGACAAACAATTGGGGAGACTATTGCTCACGAGAATGAATTTGTTTTTGCAATACTCATGGTATTTGACATGAACACTCAACTCCTTACAAGTCACAACAAAATGGAGTTGTATAAAGGAAAAATCAGACACTCTTGGATGGTAGTCTTGGATGGTAGTCATAGCATGCTCCAAGTGGCTGGACTAAAGATAAATTTTGGCGGGAAGCAGTAGCTATAACATGGTATCTATAGAATAAATCCCCCCATAAGGTACTCGGCTATAACACCCCTAATTTTCTTTGGTTTAAAAGAAAGCCCCATGTCAGGCATCTACGAACATTTGGAGCTATAGCATATAGTCACATCCCACCAGCCATTCGTAAGAAATTGGATTCCCACTCTATCAAGTGCATATTTGTTGGCTATGGAGACTCTAATTATGGGATTAAAGGATATAAACTATATACTCCCAAAAATCGAAAATTCTTTTATAGCAGATCAGTCACATTTGATGAAGATGGACTTTTCCAACAAGTGAGCAGGTGTACTCAATTACTTCTAAAGCAAGATTGTATTGAACCCAAGCACTCCAAGAATATACACGTGATTACTACATATGATGATAGCCACCACAAAGATAACAAGGAACAGGGAAGCAAAACCATGGCAGAAAAGCAACAAATACATGGTGCCTCATGAATAATAAAATATGATACATGAAGAACAAGAAGGGAGAAAACATGTATCTAATAGTTCTGACCAGGATAGTGAACGCCTAGAAATACATCAATTAACCTGACAAGAGTGACCAAGGGGGCAACCCAAACCTATGCAATTACAGAAAGAAGGGAGGAACCAACCTTATTATCAAGTGATCAATATTGAACAAATTGCTCAGGAACAAGAGTGCGGGGTCAGCGATCAGCCGAGGAAGGAGAGAGCATGTGGGAGCTACAAAACAGGCTGCATCAACTGAGGAAGAAGAGAGTACTGTGTGGCAGCAAAGAAGGTAGCGATCAACTGAGGAAGACGAGAGGACTTGGGAGTCGTGATCAGCCGAGGGAGAAGAGAAAACATGGTAGCAGCAATCAACCGAGGTAGAAGAGAAGACATGGCAACAAAAATCTCACCCATCGAATTTGGTCCTTCCCCATTCGCTTCTTCGTTCTCAACTCCTCTAACTCAAAATGATCCTACCTAAAGAATTATTTCTCACTGAAACACTTCCACACCTATCCAAGAAGAAACAAAGATATTTAAAAGACATTTATGCAATTACTGAACCATTGAAAATACTCTTCGTCAACCTTCATGTTGGCAAAAATAATCATAAAGACGAGATTTATGATGAGGAAAATTGACATCCGTCTACTGAAGAAGTTCTCCAAAGCACCAAAGCCTCTGAATGGAAGCTATACTTAAAGAGATTTAATCCATGTTTGGATCGTATGTTTCATCTAGTATTGCCATAGTGATCCAAAACATCAGCTAAGCATCAGAAGAATTACATTGCGGTATGAACAGCGTAAATACGATCATTATCTTATCATATTCAGCATGGATGTGTTATATTACAGACCAATTGCAAACTTTTAAAGCATAAATACAAACTATTATGGATGTGTTATAGGCTGATCAGATTGGCTCAGAATGATGGATGAGACGGCTCTCGATCATTGCAGAGAAAAACCCAAAGGCGCAATTAAGGAAGAGGGGAAGTTTTTAATCCATGTTTGGATCGTATGTTTCATCTAGTATTGCCATAGTGATCCAAAACATCAGCTAAGCATCAGAAGAATTACATTGCGGTATGAGGTGGAGAGAATGCGGCTTAGAATTGATGATAAACTGGGCCCAAACTGTCATTTACATGCGCTTCACCGACTCCATCAGAACTGAGTTTTCAAGCTTTTGCAAAATCTAACAGGATACAATTTTGATAGCAAAGACCACTTTTTAATGTTTCCTGCCAGTAATGTAAAGCAGAAAAGCATTTCAGTGGCATCACTGTATCTGCTCGCACTTTCGTGGTTCCTGTTTCCTGGCCTTCTTGTCTGTTGTGATCTTCATCTCTTCTCAATTCTTCTCATTTTGAAGATGGTGATATTAGTTTAGCTTGTTCATTTAGAAGCTAGAACTCCATAAATACGAGCTCATACAGACCCTGTTTAGTTTCTTTGAAAACAAGTGTACATCCAACATCCAACAGCAATAACTTCCTCTTTTTCTGATGTATATTCACAAACAAAGCAACTTAGCTGGTCGGGGTCGACCACTTACGGTAGCCCTACTTCTTGATTTGGGTGCCAGTTGTTCAGGAGAAAAAGCAGAAAAGGTTTCTTCTCTTCTGCTGAAAGTATGTTGATATTGATTGACAAGATACGCCTATATTTCGCCTAACATCGAGAATGGTATTTCATTGAGAAGCCACCAAAGTCGAGGTAGAATCTCGATTGCTTGGGGTCATCAACCCACATACACTTCCCTGAAATGTCTCACTCTTGGTCCAATAAGCAGATTAGACTTATCTATCTAGGTATCTCTAAGAGCAACTGCTGTAATTCTAGCTAAACTTTTGGTCAATCTCATACATCGGACAACTGCCTTACGAGCCGGGGGCTTCTAGGGAATGTAGTCACCCACTACAGCGGCTCGTGGGCAACATGAAGAAGAAATATGGGAACCACATGCTTTTCATGTCGGTGTAAATTCCTCGTACAAACTGAAGATAAATTTATCTCTGCTTCCTTTTCAGTAAGTCAACACAGCTGATGCTGGCAAGTACTCAAGAGAATGCTGAACCAGGTTTTGATGCACCGAAGCCATTTATTTGGCAAAGGCAATGGGACCATGGGAAATATATCCACAAGAAAATGTACAAACTATATTCCCAGCATTGCAAAGCATTAGTGCTTCTTAGCCTGTTCAAGGCGCTCCACTCTTGTTTTGGTGACCGTTTCGACCAGTGAGTAATCTTGGAATCAGTTGTTCAGATGAGAAAACAAGTAGAAGCATGAAAATGGTTTTTAGACATACAGAGCAATTTGCAACATCATATTCTTTGCATTAAATTGCTCACCATCCACATTTCTACCTCGACCTTATGCGTGTGCTCAGTTATGATAGATGATTCATTTACCCTTTCTTACAAAGATTTTACCATGATCACGTACATATGGTCAATCATCAAGAAGAAAGGGAAAAAAACAAAGCCAATTGGCATTTAAAACAACACCGACCTGTCGACATGGTGGGCCAATGGAGCAAATGATATGGATAAGTCAGCCTGCCGTCTGTAGCTTAGATGGACGTCTTCGGGCCAAGCAACTGGTAAAGAAAAAAAACATCTATAAGCTGATTATCAAACTTGTCAGATTCAAGGACAGGAAAGACAACATACATGACTCTCAATATGTTGCATAAGCTTAATCTGAGGTCTTTAATTTCCCGAAATTGTGCTCGCCCTTGAATTTCCCTGCTCTGTTCATCAACATCTAGACCTGTTTCTCAGAAAATCAAGCTTGAAATTTAAAATAGTTCCATAGAGACGATATCCACAAACAATGAACATCTTTATTTTCCTAGGATACTCAAACCTACACTTCATCCCTTTGATACATACAGGCCCTTTGAATGAAAGGAGCAGAAACAAAACAATTGCGATTTCAAACACCACTGACCTGTCTACATAGTGGGTAGGGCATTTCCTATTGCCATCTACAGCCTTCAAGCCTGCCGAGATAGGGATGAATGCACGGCTGTTGCAACATATGTGGCCCATATCCTGAAACCCATCTCCTACACCCTGAATGCACAAATTGGAAACACCCTGAAGGGAGTCCCTGGAATCAAAGAAAACAAAAGAATGGTGCAAACCAAATCAAAGAAAACAAAAGAACGGTGCAAACCAAATCAAAGAAATCAAAAGAATGGTGCAAACCAAATCAAAGAAAACAAAAGAATGGTGCAAACCAAATCATCAAAGATTATGGACGGATGGTTTGAGAGAAATGAAAGAGAAACATTGAGGTTAGGTCTAAAACACAATAGCCTTTCTTGATTCCTACAGCCAGCAATCTTCTTCTAAACCCCTATACCCTGGTCTTTAACCCTAAATAGTAAACCCGAACCCTAAACCCCCCCAATACCTTCCTTAACCTTAAAAATCCCAAACTGTAACTACAACAGAAACCCCCTAAACCCTAATACCAGCTCATAGACCTAAACCCTAATTAATGCCTAAACCCTAACTCTAACCACCTAATCATCATAGGTAAACCCTTGCTCGAATCCCAACACAATAACCCTTAATAATAAACCCTACAACTTAGCCCTTAATGCCTAGACCCCAACCCTATGTACATCCCTAACCCTGACACTAATCCAAAACCTGCACACCTTGAACCCAAACCGCATAACTATATTAACTAAATCGTTCCTCTCACACGTGAACTCACACACAAGCATCGCCTCTGCCAAGGGAAAGTTGAGCATAGCTTCTTTACAATACCCTGTACGCATACACATTTCGATGGAGTTCTTTATCAGAAATTCATGACGAAGATCACGAGATCAGTAGGCAAACACGAAATTCATGAATCCAATCGAATCCTCGCTGATTGTTCATTTGCCTTAATTCCAAATAACCGTGTGGGATAGACAAACAACGAGCCTTCATGAGTGTAAGCTTCGCCGCCTAACTATCCGGTATTGTCCATACCCGAGGAACAGGCCTGGTGTGCACATGGCAAGGAAAAAAGGTGTAATGTACACAAAATTACCAAGTGTATTAGTGGGGCAATCATATTGTAATATCTGAGTCATTGGCTTATAAGATTGACCTAATATGTGTATTAAGGTACCTCACATGTGATTCCTTGGGTAGATGCAGATGTGAAATGGCCAAGGTCTTATTTTTTAAGGGAGTCGTGACAATGTATTTGGAGTCTTTTCGACAGATCGACCTGTGGAGGTTCTTGACGAAGCTCTCTCATTTATGCAGACTAGTCATTTAGAATGGGAAATCTCGATCAGAATGGGACTGTCGGGATTCTATATTCTATGTTGTCAACTCTAGTGCGAGGACGGGTGGGTGGTAACGCACTGCAACAGTACGATCTAGTACATTTTCTTACGAATTAGCTGTTCCAATCAAGGTTTCAGATCCTTGGATGTTGCGAAAAGGGTACAAGAAGCAAGGTTGGTTTTTGGCTAAACATTTAGAACAACTCGGAACTGAACGGCCAACAACTTGGAGGCCAATGTGACTTGGTCGAACACATCCACGAGGTTGCCTCCGCGAATGGTAACATTGGACATATTCATCTCTTGGACAAGAATATTGTTGGAGATGAATATTGCGGAGTTCTCTTGGAGTTAGCGAGAACTTGTCCTTTTGTAGGCTAGTTGCATACTCTCAATACAGTTTTAATCAGCAACTGTTCGACTACTAGTAAGCTCGCTTATGAGATATGTACATATGTGAAGCATCAAGAACTTTTGGAGCATCGATATAGTTTAGTGCTGTTACATTCCCTATTGCTCTGTCAATAAAAAAAATTGGCTTTGTTATGGGAAGCTTTGACAATGCTTCATCTTGTTTGCATGATCGCATAGTGGACATGAGCCTCAAAACTTTGTCTAATACTACAATCTGTCCCAAGTGGCTGCATTCATAGGTGCCAATATGTCTTGGAAATAGAGAGGCATCATGATTTATATAAATTGAAATCAACTGTGAAAACTTGGTTTCAGTAGCTCTTCGAAATCAGCTCAACCATTGATAAAACACTCGCTTCTATCATACACTAGATAACTAGATAACTAGCATTACTAGCATTGCTAAAGTCCTTTCTTGAGGTACGGGTGATAAAAACACAAGACTTGTTTATAGCAACTTTACTGTCCACTGCAAAATTGAGCAGTTTGTCCACATCTTCCTATCATAAATCTACATCTAGTCAAGATGAGATTTGAACACCCACGACCTGCTTTATGTAATCAATTAGTCTAACCAATTGATTAATCATAAGATCATAATATGAATATCGATACATATAGATTTTAATGTCTCTTTATGATGTTTTAGAAAGCTCTAGAAGTTTCTACATGGAACTCCCTAAAAAGCTCTGGAAGTTTCTAGAAGCTTCTGCATGAAACTCCTTCTGTTTGCATGCACGGCTTTAGGACTTCGTATAAATATAGAAGTTCATCATGATTCCAATCAGAGTGAAAAATACCAGTTAGGGAATCTAATACTCAACTCGTTTAGCGGAAATCCCGTGGGCCGGAAACCGAATTCCGGAAATCCCGTGGGCCAGAAACGGAATTCCGGAAATCCGTGGGCCGAAATCGGAATTCCGGAAATCCGTGGGCCGGAACAGGATTCCGGGAATCCGTGGGCCGGAATCGGGATTCCGGAAATCCGTGAGCCGGAATCGGGATTCCGGAAAATCCGTGGGCCGGAAACGGGATTCCGGAAATCCTGTGGGCCGGAAACGGGATTCCGGAAATCCGTGGGCCGAAAACGAAATTCCGGAAATCGGTGAGCCGGAAACGTAATATCCAGAAATCCATGGATCGATGGGCCAGAATCGTAAAATCGCCATGCAAAAGTAGACGCCACGTGGGAGACATGCAACTAAAGAGAACGCCACCTGGAGACATGCAACTAAAGAGAACGCCACGTGGGAGACATGCAATGGAGCTGGAGAGGCGAACTGGAGTTCTTTCAT
>JBBBWG010012768.1:0-19264 GCA_037176905.1 Azolla pinnata
CGCACGCCGTGTGCCGGCTGCTCCGCCGCCACCTCAGCGCCCCCTCCCGTCTGGCCGCCGCCGCCGCCGACTCCGCCCCCCGCCTCCGCCGCCTCCTCTTCCTCAAGCCGTCGTCCTCGTTCCCCCCGCTAAACGCGGAATATCCCCGCTCGCGCCTTCCTAACGCGGAATGCCCGACCTATAGATAGCTTTATATAAGATGAGCTGCTCCCCCCCGACCCACCCCGGTACCGACCATCCCGCACCTTGCATTGCCCCGACGACGTATCTACTCGGTCGGCGGCGGGCACGCCTCGACGCGGTCTTTGGATCGGCCGATCTTTGGACATGCTGCAGAGCGTCCGATCCTCGTGTCGGTAGCCGCGCTCGGACGAGCTGCGCGTGCCTCTACCGGATAAATTTCCCAAGCATCCGATCATCTGAATCGTTGGTGTTCTTCTCTTTCTCTTTTTTTCTCCTTTCACTTCAGTGCGATGTGCCTATTGTAAGTAGTTGCTAGTTCCCCTACCCCCCCCCCTGGGTCCATGGGTCGGATAATATCGATGATCGGGACCCAGGCCATTTTTCCCACCATATCTGGTAGTTCTACATATTATTGAGGCCATTTGCAGCTACATTCCTATAATAAACCCAATTCCCACACTTTTTCCGGCGTCGGCTTTCCTCAGAGGTATTCTTCTTAATTCCCCAGGTGTGTGTGATCGGAGGCATAATTGGTCGAGTTGTCAAAATCATCTCATTCGTTTCAATACCGTCCCACTTGATTTGATTCCGATTCCGGTCCCGTATCGCCCAAAGCCTAAGAGGATCTTATTATGCTTTGAGTGTCTACAAAAAGAGCATAGGACACATTTGGGTGCCATCTTTCGCACAACTCTATGGTAAGTATCGTGTACTTCCCAACTCAAGAAACGAACGACTATACTGAAATTATGAGCTGCGACCATAGGCACTGAAGCATGTTTTGGCAAGTTCTTTGAGCCACCAACATTAAGGGAGATCCTTCAAAAATATTTTGAAATGAAAACCCATTAAAAAATCTAAACTGATGGATGATCTCTTACCTTCTCGTGTCCTTGGATAGGTCGTTAAAGCATTGTCTTTTGGCTAATTTGCAAATTTATCTGTATCTTTGCTTCACCTATCACAAATTCAAGTAAACTAAGATTATTTTGTAGCATGCAATTTGGTATGAAAATTTTAAATTTATGAGGCTTTGTCATTATTTTCGTTTATTATTTTTGTTTCGATTTATTTTTATTTTGCAATACATATTTTTACATCTTTTATATGATAAAATCTTTAGAATTAAACTTAATTTTAAACTAAGAACCTTAAATCTCTTAGAATGCTTGGCCTATTGGTGAGTCTTTTGTATTGTTATGCTCGATCCATGGTTTGAGTCTTGCTTTGAACAAAAAAATAAGAGTTTTTCTGCCCATCTTTTTCCTTATCATCGATATGCAATAGGTATAGATCAGGTTTTCGGTTGAGGCTCTTCTGTAGAAGTATATGATAGTCAAGTTTGCTAACGTAATAACTTCACTCTTTGTTGCTCATTGCAAGAATAGTTCGAGCTTAAAAATTAGAACTACTTATCAATAGGCTAAACAATACAAGTTAAAATTAATCTCAACTCTTTTTTATTTAATTGTAGAAAAGTTAAGAAAAGCATAACATTATTCGTTTTCAAACATAAACATAAATTAAAACAAAATTAATAAACGAAAATTTTGAAAAAACAAAACGAATTTGTTTTTCTATAAATTATTCAAGAAAATAAAAAGAAAAGAAAAGAAAAACTAAAAAAAATTAAAAAAAAGATAGACAACCCTAATTGCCTAGTATTCCCCAGTTGAAGCCGTTCAAACTCGCGATTACCACGTCGAGCCTGTTTAAGAATGGGTTGCAGAATGGGTTCGAATCCGATGGGCGCTCGACAATATATGATTGGTTAATGGACATGTGATTTACATGTCTCCTTAGACACTAGGCAAGCCCGATGGCCCATAAGCTATACAATATTTATGAGGTTAGATAAACCAACAGATTCTGATCATCAAAAGATTGTTGTTTTCAATAGTACTAGCCTCATAAGTAGTCCGTGGTCGATACTACTTGAACCAAACCATTTCCATGCTACCTATCTAGTAATTTTACTATTGAGGCCATTTTCATCTACATTCATATAATAAACCCAATTCCAACACTTTTCAAGGAGTATCAGTTTTCCAATAGGTATTTTTCTTGATTCTCAAGTTGGCATCGATCATTAATTTGATTCTAAATGATATTTGCAGCCACTTGCAATCATTTATTTCCTCTTATTTCAATTTCATATCACGGTCGCTAATTGTATCTTAAGCTTTGAGTGTCTATTTTTGTCATGATTAGGCTCTGCATAAAACAAAATTGCGTGCAACTTTGATATAACTCTCTTTCTTACTGATTTTAAACATTGTGTACTTCCAACTCAAAAAACGATTTTAATGAAATTATGAGCAACTATAGCTATCACATGTTTTGAGGAACTGGCAAGACTGTAGTCATCGATGATCTTAAGACATTAATTCTAGGGCTTTTATAATTTCAATATAGTCGTCGCGTTATTGTCCAGTTTGATATGACCCATAAAAAATATTCTAGAATGAAAAACCCATTAAAAATTTTAAATTGATAGATGATCTCTTATCTTGTTGTCTCCTAATTAGAGAGTTGTTGAAGTATTGTGAATTTGATTGATTTATAAATTTATTTGTATATTTGCTTCATGACTTATCACTAATTTGAGTTAATAGCCATTTTTTAGCATGCAATTTTGTATGAAGATTTTCAATTGACGAGGTTAATGTTTGCATAATTACCTATAGAGGATTATGCATATGATGACATAAGTCTTTAATATTTGTACGATAAATTATCACCATATAACATTGTCCTAACAAGATATGTATATTGGTCTTTATCTTGATATAAAAGTCATGATCATAGTGGTGAGCTCTTTGTACTATTTAATTTTGTTTGATGATTTTTCTGGTACATATAAATGGCATCCAATAAAATGGTTCAATTATAAATATATAAAATAGTTGTAATAATAGAAAAAATTTCATGGTACGGGTTTTGTTAGGTTAAATTGGTTGGATTAATAAGACAATAATAAATGTTTCTGGAACAAGTAAGTTATGAGTATTGTTTTGTACAAATAATATTATTTAGGTATGTATTTTTAGGTATATCAATTTTATGTAAAACTAGCACGATGCAATGTTAAATATGCATATTATTAATAAACATAATGTTTCATAGATTAAAGCTATAAGCTCAAATTTTACTCTTTATAAGCATTAATATTTTATCTATACTAAGATATAATTATTACACTACATTTCAAATTTATCTTTGGTTATAATCTATAATTATTAATATCTTATCTATAGTTTGATCATTTGTTGATAGTTTATATTGATAATAAGCTTTAAATACACTTTAAGATTACTTGTTTTTACGATTACCATTAATATCATTCTTGCAACCATTACTAGTGTTTATAATATTACTATAATACAATGACGACTATCATAGGCATCATTTATGACGTTAATGCAATCCTCGACGTGATTTTATCTAATAAGATTATTTTTTCTCTATGCCATTATTTTTTCTTTTTAAATAAGACTCCACCTAAAGCAACACCCAAAGGCTATTATAAATTAGAACATAGTAACAAAGGAAGCACATAAAGGTCAAAAAGGGTCATTTATGTTTTGACAGAGGGAACAAAAACAAAAGGGATAAGAGTTCCATTTAACCTCTTCATAATAACTTTTGACATAGACGCCAAGGTCATCTCAAGCTTGATGAAACCATAGTTTTAAGTTTTTCATTCCTTCTGAAGTTCCTTGTATATAATCTAACTAGCTCGCTCTTTAAGGTATGCACAAGCTTTGACCAAATTAGTTTAAACATTTTTATGGGTAACCCTTTAAGTCTTTGAAATACTTGAATACTAGTACATCTTGATTTTCATATGCCCCACATAACAATTTCACTAATTACATATTATTATTGTCTAGCTGAACAATATAATTTCTTTTTAATATTTTTCTTATTTTCTTTTATGTTTAGATTGACCTTATAATAGTCTCTTTCTTCTCCTTTGTATGTTAAATTAAACCTATTTGCTTGTTTTTATTATATCTACATTAATATATATTATACATGTTAGCCTAAATATTCTTTGTACTTATAATTTTCTTTCAACTATTAATCAGTTGACATTAACCAGACCATTTTTTTTCTTCGTGAATAATATCCGAGCCACTTTTCTTAATTCTAATACAACTGTCCCTTTTGTTCGCGTTAATTTAAGAGCTTGTATCACAGCTATTGTTTTTATTAACTCAATCCATGCCAACCCTTTCTCTAATATGTATATAATCGAAAAGATGAGCATATTAAGGTTTGTGTTTGATTGCTTGTAACATTCTTATTATATAAATAGGTTGCATGCAATCAATTATCAAACAAACTTTCCTTGCTGGTTGCGTCTCAACAAATAAAATAGTCACAAATGCAACTATTTATCTTTTACATAGTTACTATGTTTTGAAATTTCTTATAAATTTTCAACTTACTCAAAACTTTTATTGCAATATTGCTACCAAGGCTTATATTTATTAGACTACCCATATTAGTAATATTCTATCAAATAACTATGACACAAATTAGAAATTTGCATCACTATTAATTACTATTTATATCATTCTTTTGCACTTTAACATGTAAAGATTTATATGATATCACACTATTGGTTCAGTCCAAAAACTAGTCTTGCCTTAAGCAATCCTCTCTATGTAGTTGTGCTAATGACTTTGAGGATGGCTATATTTCATAGTCTAACAAGAGCGTGTGTACATTAATTAGGCTTGAAAAGTCAATATTAAGTTTTTCTTGTAGGATAAGGTCTTGTTTTCTTCACAACTTTTATTCATCATCTCTTTATTATATCATTAATTCCATTGTAATCTCAATAAAACAAAATTGTTTTTCTTTAAAACTATTTAAGTAGACGGAGATTCATATGCCAAAAGACTAGTTTCTCCATATTAATAATAAACAGCTAGTTCTTTGTGTGTTCAACATGTATAAGAGAAAATGTACTCGGATTCCTTTCCCAATAGAGATGCACACAACTTGCAAGCTTGGTTGATTTAGGAGCGATAATCCCAAAAGTTCTCTACTATGTTATTGGAATTCCCATTCTATTATCCTTTGCATTTAGCGAAGGCCTCTAACCAAATGCATGCTCTCTGCTATGAAAGCATCAAACTCATTTCCAAATTCCAATAAAACACTTCCTAAAGCTTTGTAATGGCGGGTCTTAGTGTCAATAACATGGGGATTAGGCCTCAAACCCCACTCGAGCTTGGTGTAACACAAAGACTGGGGAAAGAAAGAAAAGAGCTGATATAATTCCTGACCAGGCCAATACAATCCACCTCGATGTCCAGGATCAGGTTCCCAGAATTCCTAACAATCTGGAGTTGTTGCGTTCACACACCGATCGCCTCGTCCAAAGGCCACATCATTCATGTCCAGGGACATCTCGCTCGACAGCCATCGGGGTAGAGCTGCCAGAGCTGGGCCACGAGAAGAGAAACAGAATGATAGTTTTTTTTTTTTTCATTTTCGCTTGGCGTGGGTTTTGGGGCGCACCACGCTTCCACTGCCTGCAGCCGATCGAGCAATCCGTGAGAAGTAAATTTGGTCTGTGGAGCCCAAAAAGTTTCAGTGAAGCGAAGCCAAACAGAGCCTTTCACTTCACCAGAGGCCTCAGGTGCTAATCATATGTATATGATCCCTATGCCTGGTCGAAGGATGATGATGATGATGATGATGATGATGATGATGATGATGATGATGGTGATGATGGTGACTGGTGGTTGGCAACGCATGCATACATGCATGCATGCATCCTGTGGTCCATGTCTTTTGTCCTGGTTGAGCGCAAGCGAGGTTCAGAAGATCAGGTCGAATTTCGCTTCTTCCTTTTCTGAACTCTTTGGGCCCATCATAATTCACGATTTCCTATGGTCAGGCCTCCACCACCACCACCACCACCACCACCATCATCTTCATTACCATCACCATCATCATCACCACCACCATTACCATCATCATCATCATCATCATCACCATCATCATCATCTTGTCTGCATGAGTACCGGGGCTCGACTGAGACTCTGGCATGGGGAAAGACCAATCCCAAGCCCAAGCCCAAGCCCAAGCCCAATCCCAAGCCCATGTCCAGAGCTTTGGAGGACATGAAAGAAACAAGACTCAAAACATGAGCATTATTGTGGTCTTCTATGTCCCCAAATTTGTCTTCCATTTAAAAGTGGACATGTTTTTGAGCACCTCAGAAACCCTACTATAATAACACCTTCCCCCCCTCCCCTTCATCTTATCTCTCCTATATCACACTACACTCATTCTCTCCTTCCCTCTCCCTCTTCAGCTCAACTTGTAGCTTGCACAACCTAGCTCCCATTTCCAAGTCCCTAAGCACAGATTCATTCCCATCCAAAGCTTCTCTAATCAGAGGAATGGATCCATGGACCATGATAACATTCTCTATCCCATGATCAACTCGCAGCTTACTCCGATCGTACCCTAATTAGCTACCGTGCTGATAAGCTATCCATCGACGCATTTGATCAGAAGATCGGCGGGGTGGATATATCGCCCACTTATCAGATCGTAATAATTCAGGGCTTAAGCTTCTTGATAAGGAGATTTTGAGTCTACCTACCTACCTATCTATCTATTTGTGTAGTAGATGGATAAGCAAAAGCAACCACAGCAATTAAGCTCGCGGTTTAAGCGGATCTGCGTCTTCTGCGGAGCGTGCTCTGGAAGGCGGAACGTATATCAAGATGCGGCGATCGACCTCGGCAAAGAGATGGTACAACACTTTGACCATCATATATTTTGCACTAATTGATGCCTTAGATTGGATTGCTTTACAGTATAATTCACATATGGATCACGTAATTAATGCTTAAACCTACCGTAATGCCATTACAAAGTAATTTGTTTCGACACTAACCCGGCTATTATGACCATATCATATTTAATGAACCCCATGTAATTAGTTAACAAACTCACTCACTCCATGAGCTAATCCTTCAATGCTTTGGATCCTATCATAGCATTGACTCTCTATTATCATCCATTCCCTTGGTGAATTTCCAGTCTTAATCCATCACAATTTAATCTTAGCATTCAATTAGCCGCCGGAGAGCAATTAATTTACATTATCGATAGACAGTATATTGTTGTATGGACATTGGAACTGACGTAAATTACTAGGTGAAGCGGAACATCGACCTCGTGTACGGAGGCGGCAGTGTGGGGCTGATGGGCCTCATCTCAAGGGAGGTGCATGATGGAGGCAGGCATGTGTTGGGGTGAGTCTCTTGTGATCTTAATCTAGCTAGTTTCCTACATTATGGGCATAAATAGTGCCTCAATTCCCAAGCTAATTGATGATCAGCTGACTGATCACGATGCCATTGCCCAATGCGCAGGGTGATTCCAAGGACTCTCATGCCGACTGAGGTGGGTTCCCGAGGCGGTGCTTCTACCATGTGCTTTTCTGCCAAAGGGCTTCTAGGGTTTTAAAGGGATGATGATGGGTTTTAGGGTTTGAAAGGGATGATGATGGGTTTTAGGGTTTCAAAGGGATGATGGGTTTTAGGGTTTTAAAAGGATGATGGTGGGTTGTAGGGCGTTAAAGGGATGGTGGTGGGTTTTAGGGTTTTAAAGGGATGATGGGTTTTTTAGGGTTTTTAAAGGGAGGATGGGTTTTAGGGTTTTAATGGGATGATGGGTTTCTAGGGTTTTAAAGGGATGATGATGGATTTTAAGGTTTTAAAGGGATGATGATGGGTTTTAGGGTTTTAAAGGGATGATGATGGGTTTTTGGGTGTTCTAAAAGGATGATGGTGGGTTTTAGGGTGTTTTAAAAGGATGATGGTGGGTTTTAGGGTTTTAAAGGGATGATGAGTATTTTAGGGTTTTTGAAGGGAGGATGGGTTTTAGGGTTTTAGTGGGATGATGGGCTTTTAGGGTTTTGAAAGGGATGATGGGTTTAGGGTTTTGAAAGGGATGAATGTGGTCTAGGGTTTTGAAAACTCCAGCCATGCCCATGACACAGATAACTGGTGAGACAGTCGGAGAGGTGAAGGCGGTGGCCGACATGCATAGTCGGAAAGCCGAGATGGCGCGCCGAGCTGACGCCTTCATCGCGCTCCCCGGTATATAGTGCATAACATGCACATTGCCCCGATTCGCTCCCTTCCATTTCGCCTACATTTTTCGGATATCCGATTCTTGTTGTCAATTACTAACATTTGGTTCCAAAATGCTGGCTCCTTCCTTCCTTCTTTCCACCAAAGGCGGATATGGAACTCTCGAGGAGCTCATGGAGATGATCACCTGGTCTCAACTCGGGATACACGACAAGCCGGTACGCATTGGCAAGGCAGGAGGGTAGGAAGAAGAAGAGAACCAAAAAAAATTAAAGACTGGGTTTGATTACTTTAGGTATTTGGGTATATGAATGATATAATTGGAGCATGAGAAACGGATTTTTTATTTGATGAGCTTTCTTACTAGAAGTAGGTCAACAAATATGTAAGATAGACAGGAAGTTAATTCGGCAATTTTCACAATTATGTTGTATATATATATGCGTATAGGAGGCTTGTCTCCAGAGGAGTTAGATTTATGTCGTTAAGTATTGAAGCACCTTAGAAGGTTGCTGCCACATCGCTACTTTCGAAGTGGTAGCGAAAAGGATTTTTTTGTATCATCATGTTGTTTTGATACAAATATACATTCTACGAAAAATAACGAAGAAGAAGCCCTCTTTGATCTGCCATGCATTCTCCAGCTCACACAACCCTTAATTATCTTCCTTCCCAGGTTGGCCTCTTAAATGTGGACGGATACTACGACTCTCTCCTGGCGCTCATCGACAACGCAGTTATGGAAGGCTTCATCAAGCCAGGAGCCAGGCACATCTTCGTCGCAGCGCCCAACGCCAAGGAGCTCTTCCTTCGCCTCGAAGTAAGCCATTTCCACCTTCCTCTTGCTTTTCAAAGCTTCAAGATGGAAAAGGGGCTTGGATTAGGGTTTAGGGTTTAGGGTTTAGATCAGTTACCCAAGCAGAGCATGTCAATAAACCCTAATTAGACATAGACTTGTTCAGCACCACTTCCTAGAGAGGCCTAAATCCACATTTGAAGCCTTTCTGGCTTTCCATGCATCCGCATTGATGCCTCTCTCTATGCTCTTCCTACATCGTCTTGCAGGAGTACACGCCGATGCATGACAAAGTGGCATCACAACACAGTTGGGAGATGGAGAGAACTTGGGGATAATGCAAACAATGCATAAACAGCAAGACAGATGCAGTTGCACAGAGCGCATATGCCGATAGGAGGAGCTCCTCCTCTCTCAGTATGGATTTTTCCATGTTTTATGTTTATCTTCTTCATACAGGCAGACACATCTTGTGTATGTATTTTGGTTCAGCCTATTCAAAAATATCATCATCAATAGGACTAAATTGATAGCAGAGATCGATTCAAGACTAACTCTGACAGTACTACTTCTCAAGCTTTGTTTGCGACTGTATGCATGAATCATGAACTGGAACAAGTGATCGATCCACAACCTGAAGATTTTGCCAAAAGAAAAACAAAAAGCTTTTCACTGACATAACATCATGTCTACAAAGTAGCAGCATCTTAACAAGCTAGATTTTTTACTAGCTATAATGGTTAGAAAAAACATGATCTAATGCATTGAAACATGATGGATTAATAAGCTATCATCCTTTACATATCATGTTACATAATACTACATTAACACAATGAATCAAATAAGCTACCGTGAAAAAGTAGCAAACATTTTATTGACATCATCATGACATATAATACTGCATTAACAAGGTGGATCGATCAATAAGCTAGAATGACAGAGGAAAGACTAATTCATTACCAACTCACACCATGCCGCATATCTATTCTACATTAACAAGGTGAATTGATACTACAAAACAAGGTGGCTTCATAGGCTTACATCTACGCAGAGTTGCTCTCAAACCATTCCACTACGCGCGTCAAACAATTCAAATTTCAACGCTTAATAAACTTCACAAATTTTTGGACAGGAGACGGCATAAAACACATTCAATTGACTAAAATTCGTGAGTTAGAGTCTTACTTTCTCTGTTTTTCATTGACAAGTCTACAGACCACATAAATTGTCTACAACTCCCAAGTAAAAGTGTTACCTGTTCTGGTTATTGTTCAAGCTGTGAATTGTTCTTCGGTATGAAAATCCATTGAAATCACTATAAGAAATGCTTATGAAGAGCTTTATCCTCTTCCTCAATACCACTCTTTTTTTTCTTTACTACAATGAGAGGACATGGACTATGATGTGCAAGATAATCACTCACGCTTCCAAGAAATGTTCTGCCATTATTAAAAAATGTTAGCACCAAAACTATGTCAAGAAAACATAGCCACTTGATTATACAATGGACAGAAAACAGTAGTATTTCATGCAGTGATCAGTTCAAAATAATACCTCCCAATTTGAGAAATTACAGTCTAATGCTTAATTTTCATAAATTACAGTTTACACCCGAAAACAAGATAAAAATTGTCATATATAATGGAGCCAATATACCAACCCCCTAATTGCTTAGTCAAAGCCCCCTCCCCCTAAATTTCCACTTTCTGCCCCCATTCCTCAAAATTTACGGTCCATCACTTCATCATCTTCATCCCCATAATCCTTACCATCATCGTGGACTAGAGAATAAGCCTAACAAATTAACCAAAGAGTGCCCTCCTCATTATGTGATCATCCACCTCATGGGCCTTCACGAAATGGTGATTAGCCCTGCTTAGTTGAAATTCGCCTGATAATTGATCATAAGATACCTAATCATGGCACATCTAATGCTCTTGGCTAGACTAATCCAAACATCTTTAGCACTACTCCTATGTAATTCCCACTAATTCAACACCACTCACCACTGATTCTACCTTAATTAGGAGAGGGGATAAGGATCAGGCCATAATCTCTGTTTTTTTTTTTAAATAAAGAAAAACTTAGCGTAAAATGGATATTTATGGGGAAGGACAGGAGATTACACAATTAGGGGAGATTGGTGTACAACTCCCCTATTTTGATACTAACAATAAACTTTTATTCTATATATTGTATCTGATGAAAAAGATCTTCTATCTTACACTCGTAAATAATCAAATTCGCCTACAATAATAGAATAACTCACACTAAAATCTAATTTTTTGAATCAGAAAACGTTTTGGAGTATAATTGTAACTTATCAAATTAGGTATTAAGCGTTGTTATCTTTTAACTTTCCAGAAGAGTATTCTCACCTCGCGATAGCACCCTTTTCATGAGTACCCACAATAACAGCATCAGCATTCAACGCAGAAAGCCCCTCACAGACCTTGGACTCTGTTTCTCCAGTTACAACCATTCCTTCACAAGCAACCTAAAAACAATGTAACAAATCCACAACTTGAAAAGAATGTAAAAATTCATTCATAAGTACACAAGTTAGAAAAGTTTAATCAGTGACCCAATACTAGCATCGAAAGATATATTCTGAGAGATTGAGCTCCATACAACTTTCCTGATATGCTTGTTGTAAGTGGAGTTGGACACTCTCATTGATCTTAGTAAAAACATTAACATCTAACTTCACATTTTTTTCATATATACCCCGGTATCCATCAAGTTTTGAGGTTCAACAGAATACACGTCAAAGTTTTTATGAGTAACAAAAATGTTCATCAAGTTTAATCAGGTGAGAATGCATCTTTTCTGAGAATTTCATATTGTCAACCTCTTTGATCTTCTACCAAAAATAATAGCATCTAGCTTCAAAATTTTTTGCATATTTATCCTAATATCCCTCCAGCTTTTAGGTTTGACAGAACACCATCTCAGTTTGTTTGAATTATTAAAATACTTCTCAAGCTTAATCATGTGAAGAGTTTGAATTTTGTCACACAATTTTTATGCATAGTGTCAACTTCTTAGATCTTTGATAAAAAGACAAGCTTTTTGCAAATTTATCCGATATACCTCAAGCTTTTGAGCTTTGATAGAACACACCTCATAGTTTGTTTTGATTACCAAAATAACCGTTCTGCTTAATCAGAGGAAGAATATGAAAGTTTTCTGATCAGTTCTTCTTGTTCATGCCCTCAATGTTTACAGCTGATTTTCCCCATTTTAGCATTGGTACATTGTTTTAGGAAATCATAGTCCTATGCTTTCTACTGTGTTGTAGTATGGAATGCAGAAAGTTCAAGCATTCGAGGATAATTTCCACCTGATTTCAATCTACTGCAAAATTTATCACATTAGCATCATACCAGAATAGAAAAGAAATTTTGAATGAAAGGGCATTCTGCAAAATCCTGGTAAACAACAGTGGTGTTTTATATCCTACCGTTCGTGTTTACATTCTCTCGCTGGTTCATGGCATTTCTGTTTGTATGGCTTCTAACCAAATGGACATTTATATCATCTAATAAACTCATGTGTAACTCAATTATACTGCAGGAAGAAACTTATCCACTTCAAATAGAATACCTTGCTCTCCTCAGATATGTACACCATAAACTTCTCGACAAGCTTCTCACTATTCACAAGATCCTTCACTTCTATCTCATCACTTTCATTAGGGGGTAAGTACACCTCGTCTAATCCAAATTCACCTGCAAAATCAATATTATAGGGTATATGAATCTATGATTTTGCAGCAAGTATTTATATATACGTAGCAAGAAAAGCCTAATATTGTTATGTTCAAAAGTCCTGTTTTGCATGAAAGACTTTCTGCAAACAAATATACAAACAAAGAACGTTGGCAAATGTAAAAATGTGAGAGTTATGCAAAAGGCGAATTGATACTAGCAATAAGTAGATTCTGACCTGTTGATCCAGATGTTACAGACGGTATGCTAGCATTGCGCACATGGTATATTATGATTTTGTCTGTCTCTCTACAGAAGTTCTGTAGAGACCATGCGACTGCATGCTCAGCCTATCAATTACAAAGAAAAACAAGGGCTCATTTCATGTCTCCAGAAGATCAATGGATGGAGGAGAAAAGGATTTTTTATTTTTTGCATAAATCAATTTGTAATGATATCCTCCATTTCCTAAGGCAAAATTGCTACGTCCGTAACTTGGCTCTTGATACCAAAGTGTTAAGAGTCATAAAGCTCGATACTCTCTCTTGCTTTTTTCTTTTTAGATGTTAAGAAGCTAGATCTAGATGTACAAGCAAAAATAAAAAAGAAGTGAGAGGGCTACACCTAGACTCTAAAAGTTGGTATCTAGAACCAGTTTATGCCTGGAACGAAAATGAACAAGGTAAAGGTATGTGATGGCAAACCAACCTGCTGATGTCTCTGATGGACAAGCCAGATCATATGATGGCAAAATTATTAAGACATAACCAGGCTCTGGCACCAACTAATAGATTCTCTCCTTCCTTTTTTTTAGAACAATTAAGAGCCTAGATCTAGATGTAAGGAAAAAGAAAAAGGAGAGAGCTCCTAGATCTAGATTCTAATAGCTGGTATCAGAGCCAGGTTCTCAACAGAAATGGACAAGTTTAAATGCATCTAATAGTAAACCAACCTCCTTAGAATCATCAACAGCTATGACAATCTTTCGAGATGCCTTTGGAGACGGTAGAACATCTTCAGGAAGCCTCACGATGACCACTGGGCAGTGTACATTGTGCAGCACATCATCACCCACACTACCAAGCAGTGTTCTGCATATGTCTTATTCAACGTGAGATATAATACATCAAGATTCACCAAAGATGAAAGTTGGACAAGGAATCCCCATACTCTTAATCATCATCAGCATACATTGGATAAGAGCCTGATTTGTAATAGCATTGAATCACTTTGCAAGATGAACCTTATTTGTTGTAATAGAGTTCACTAAATCAAGCTATGTGCAATCTATGTTAAGGTTTGAGGGTTTAGGGTTTATGAGAAGACATATGACATGCAAGCCACCCAATGCAAAATCTTTTATGAGAAGAGATATGGTATACAAATCTGGAAAACTTCTAAAGTATATATACATATACGCATATGTAAAAGCGACCTTTTGATGAAACCAGCTTGGCTGCTACCCACAGCTACAATGTCTGCTCCTATACGATTACATTCATCGATGATCCAACTAGAAGGTTGCCCTTTCACAACTTCCCCTTCACATGATATCTGAATCACATAACATACATAGCCATTACAGAACTTGCTTTGCATGATTTCTTATCACAATATGATAAGTTGAAGCAAACAACAAGAAGATGAAAGAAAAAGACGGGAATGTCTCTCAAAATTTCACTTTGATCAATATTGTGCAGGCTTACCCCTGCTTCCTGACACTTCGCGAGATATGTGTTGACTAAAGCTGTGGCTTCTTCTCGAGCCGTTCTTTCAGCATTCTCAGCTGACAATACTGATGCAGCTGAAGATCCGAAGTATTCTACAATAAACACATTACCATTAAATTGGCTTAGTTTTTGGTAAAAAGCTCAGGGGAATATTCGATTGCAGACTTAACAGATTGACATGTGTAGCGCTGCTTCTTCCTCAACAGAAAACGTTAGTCTTATCATTTGAGCTTCACCGTAGATGTGGCAATGTCTAGACCAGGGAAATCTTATACTCCTCATTTTCAAAATTGGCCAACACTTGGGAATGGCCTAAATTAGGTTGAAGGTTTCTCTACAAAACAGAGTATCCAAAGACATAGCTTTCATCCACAGAGATATAATGCAGATTACTAATGGATTGCCTTTAATAACAACTATAGTGCTTTTTCTTCTTCAACAGAAAATCTTCTGAAATTCTCAATAGATGCAACAATTTCCGAACCATGACAATTCTATTCCGAAACCCTAACCCTGAACACATTAATATGGTTAGGATTTTCAATGAGGCTGATTCCCGGTAGCAGAGAACCACCCTATGCTCTAAACCCCCAACCCTTAAAGTTAACTGAATTAGTTAAATTGACTAAATTTCCTTCATCAACAGAGTAATGCTCGATTTTAACTACATGTTCTCAACTTCATTTCCTTACATCTAAACTTTCTTTAGCGAATTTAAAACATCCTCCGAAGCTAAAACCATTTGGCATAGATGGAGCGCATCACTTTTTCTTCCGTAACAGAAAAATACGCGATTATAAACAAACCTAAATCTAGACCCAAAAAGTTATCAGAGCAAAAACGAACCACATTCCTTCTCTTAAAGCAGATTCTCTCACTGTTTGTCACCATTTCAACATCTCTATCTTAAAAGCTGTAAGGAAACTGACCATCGCCGTACAAAAGTAGAAAAGAAAGAGAAACTATGCCTTCCTCACAATGTATAACATTTCATCATCTCTCAGTAGAATCCCTGCCTATAGAAGGTATCTCGACATTTCGTTCAATTTCCAGCATACGTCATCTCCACTCAAAATCCCCGGATCGAAACCCCAATCCTAGTCCTTAATGTACCAATAACTTAAACCGAACCCTCAGCAAGGATGGTAACCCCAACCCTAGATCTAATACAGACAGAGATGGCATCCACACACCGTTTGGTAGGTCTGCATCAGGAAGCTCGAATCCAGACACAGGAGCGGAGTTTAAGATGAAAACGTGGTCGGAATTCTGCAAGAGATTGTGCAGAATCCACTGGAAGGCCCTCTCTGACCCATCAGACCTGTCCACACCGACCATGACCTTGCGAGCTCCTGCGTCTGCCATGGCTCGAGTCGAAATTAGGGTTAGGGTTTGTGGGAGTGCAACTGTACCGTAAAATGAGAAGGGTTGGAATGAACCAAAATTCAGTCTAGGGTTTTCGAAATTAAAGTTTAGGGTTTAGAATTAGGGTTAGGGTTAGGGTTAGGGTATTTCTGATTAGTGTTTAGGGGGTTAAAGCTTTTGAGATTAGGGCTACGCTTAAGTTACGTTTGAAAGTAATTACATGCCTATGACCACTACGATTAGCATTAATTAGACTTTGTCATTAATAGTTAATCCTTTGTTAATTAGAAAGAAGACGTCTGTTTTTTTGCTTCCGAGTAGCTAGCGGTTTCTAAGTATACCGTCGAATTCATCGATAATTGTCCGTTTTTGTAATCCGATTCGAGCATTGGTTTCTTAATCGGACGCGTGTGGTAGCAGACAACGCCGATTAAGGAGATGCGCGTATTGGCCGATCTAAAATAAAATAGATGGCGATCGTGATGCAATTGAGTCGTTATTTCTAATGACAGGCTATCAGTTCTACTCCCTGTAATGGGAAGCATTGTTGGCAAAGATCGCCTATACAAAAGTTGCAACTTTACAGCGAGCAATACAGAACAGATCGACGATAATGTTATGCGCCCACATTGTTTTCCTCTCAAAGCTTTCAAAGTACTCTGCATTTGAAACTTCCCCGTAATAATACGGAAAGCAGTCTCTGCTCGAGGTTCCATGTGCAGACAGGTGGTGATGGAGCAGAACGGAAGCTTTGATTTTAGAATCTTGAGCAGTCGAGAATGCATTAACATGGGCCCTTTGAGATTGAACACCTTCAAGGCTGCATAGAAACTGCAAGAAACCCTAAAGCTCTAAGACCTGGAGAAACAATCGGCTAACAAATGTTTGAATATGCTATGCCATCGGAAAGACGATCCCAATCTCAGGTATCAGAGGATAGAAATCAAATCAAGCTCGAAAAGAATTTCTTCCAAGAATAGCTTGCTTTCACTGGTCAATCTTTGAATTATAAAGTTCGAACCAAGGCACCCAGAGCAAGGACATTGTAATGACGTACATGCAATAATGGTATACAGATGGAGACAAAACATGTACATGAACGGAATTATGCTCCTCCAAAGCAGATATCTCCACCTTTTGGAATCTGCATTATTAGGTCACGACATCCGACGTTATGAAGGGCTCTTGTGTGGTTAGTTAAATCTGAGAGAAATCGTCCATCTTGTGCGTGATGTTGCTTGCGCATGAGGACGAAAAAAACTGTACAGAGAGAGTTTGGCTTGGTGTTCTCTGCGGAATCGATCTATATCATCAGATTTCGACGGAGAGAAGAGCAGTTGATTGGATGATCAATTGGATCAGCTGGATGCAAGTTTTAATAACAACCAGCAGTGAGCGTCCCTGCATTTTGCGCGAGGGAATGTTTTCTGCCATGCAATGTTTTGTGACTTATTCGATACATATCGTTTCTAGCTAGAGGACTAGAGTCTTCATGATCTTTTGTTAGCCTCGAAATGTATATATATAGTGACTTGGTAGCCATATAGTGATGACTGTGAACCACACTTTGCAAGTGTTGTTTTCGTGTCGAATCAAGATCGTTTCATCAGTATTGAATAATGCCAAATGTCTGCACAAATGGGCCTGCAGTCAAGTCCGGCTATATACACAATGCATTGGCTACTTACCAAGAAAACAAGGATAATAGAAACCAGTGAGTGACCGCCATCAAAGGCCTTCTTCCCATCAGAGCCAAGGAGATGGTTTATATACCGTCATACAATTCGAGTGCCTCTTCACTTGTAGAAGACGGTTCTATCCCAAGAACAATGAAATAGTAGAAGCTATAGTATATTTTGGTGTATTATTCTGGTTCATACAAATGTAGAAGCTAGTATATTTTGGGACAGTGGCTCCCAATAGCAAAGGAGTTGGGAATCCCCTTATGGTATCTGATGTGTACATGCCCTAAACCATAAACCCTATTATTCTTGGTGTATTATTCTGGTTCATAATGTATAGAAGCTAGCTACTGTTTTGGGATAATGGCTCCCAATAGCCAGTTACCACCGGAATGGGCCAGCCCAATTGCGAATTCCGCAACTGCCACCGTTAACACTAGTAAAGTGAGTGATTAGCCCATCATATCATCCGAATAGACACTAGAGAATACCGGAGAGTTCGAATTGACAAGCCAACAACATTAACTAAGGAGCTGGAATCCCCTGATGGTATATGATGTGTACATGCCCTAAACCCTATTATTCTGGGTGTATTATGGTGGTTCATACTCCTACTATTTCAGGATAGTGGCTCCCAATAGCAAAGGAGTTGGAATCCCCTTATGGTGTCTGATAGGTACATGTCCTAACCCGTAGAGCATAAACTCATTATTCTTGGTGTACTATTCTGGTTCATACTGAATCTGTAGAATCTCCTATTTTCGGACAGTGGATCCCAATAGCCAAGGAGTTGGAATCCCCTTATGGTATCTGATGTGTACATGCCCTAAACCATAAACCCTATTATTCTTGGTGTATTATTCTGGTTCATAATGTATAGAAGCTAGCTACTGTTTTGGGATAATGGCTCCCAATAGCCAGTTACCACCGGAATGGGCCAGCCCAATTGCGAATTCCGCAACTGCCACCGTTAACACTAGTAAAGTGAGTGATTAGCCCATCATATCATCCGAATAGACACTAGAGAATACCGGAGAGTTCGAATTGACAAGCCAACAACATTAACTAAGGAGCTGGAATCCCCTGATGGTATATGATGTGTACATGCCCTAAACCCTATTATTCTGGGTGTATTATGGTGGTTCATACTCCTACTATTTCAGGATAGTGGCTCCCAATAGCAAAGGAGTTGGAATCCCCTTATGGTGTCTGATAGGTACATGTCCTAACCCGTAGAGCATAAACTCATTATTCTTGGTGTACTATTCTGGTTCATACTGAATCTGTAGAATCTCCTATTTTCGGACAGTGGATCCCAATAGCCAAGGAGTTGGAATCCCCTTATGGTATCTGATGTGTACATGCCCTAAACCCTGAACCCAAAACCCTATTATTTTTGGGTGTACTATTCTGGTTCATACTAATGTAGAAGCTACTGTTTTGGGACAGTGGCTCCCAATCGGCAAGGCGCCTGATGGTATATGATAGTATACATGCCCTAAACCCCTATTATTATTCCGGGTGTATTATTGTGGGTCCCAATCGCCAAGGAGTTGGAATCGCCTGATGGTATATGATAGTATACATGGCCTAAACCCCTATTATTATTCCGGGTGTATTAATGTGGCTCCCAATCGCCAAGGAGTTGGAATCGCCTGATGGTATA